>PVJH01017264.1:0-48394 GCA_004026705.1 Nesogale talazaci | reverse complement strand
TAGAAAATGGAAAAAACTTCCCCAAATTTTATGTGTTGTGAGCATTAAATAGGTTAAGACATCCATCTCATTTAAACCTGCATCTCAAGAACAAATCCTGTTCCTGTGGGCTTATGGAACTGCACATTTTTATGAGAGCAAACATGTCATCTTTGTCCCATGGAGTAGTTGCTCGACTGATACGTTGGCTGCAAAGACGAACTCGGACATAGGAACTGGGTTAATCTGGGTAGACTAGAGAAACAAGTTGCATAGACATGCATGTAGATGTAAGGAAAGGATTTAAATACAAAAAGAATGGGACGTGGAGAAAGCATCCCAGCTCAGTCCAGTCCAAAGTCACAATTCCGAAATTAACCCATATGCCCGAAATCAGTCTACAAAGTCTTCTTACTACTCACGAAGTCACAGGTCAGGTCAGTGGGTGCAGAATCCCGGTGCTGGCAGGGCACCTCGCCTCCAGGGCTCAAGGTCCATCAACAGCAGAAGCAACTCATCCCTGGCAGAGGTCTCCATGTGGCCGCCCCAGCTTCAGAGGTCTGGCTCCATCAGGGCAAAGCTGTGTGGTCTCTCTGCCAGCTCTTCCAGCTTCTCCAATGCTGCCAGCTTGTCTTGTCCATGATTAATCATCTCTGAGACTAACTCCCAACAACTGAGGGAGATAGCTTCTCATCTTCATGAGGCAAACATCGAGAGATTTCCCAGGAGTCTCAGGTGTAAGCCATGCCCACATAGAGGCCTCCTTGGCTACTCAATGGCTATCTATTAACAGGCTAGACTCCACCCCTACATTTCAATCATAAAATTAATATAAGCACATGACTGCCACAGGAATAATTGCAAGGATGACGCGGGGCTGTGCATTGTTCAGGTCTATGCTGCATCGGCTCACTCTGGTGCAGAGCCGACTCTGTGGCACCTAAACACATTTATTATAGTCAATGGTTTCAGCATTCTTTTTCCTTTCCTAATTCAGCAACATTTAGTCATGTAGAGAAACTTCATCAGTAACTGTTAGTTTATGTATTTATCTAAAACAAAACAAGCCAAGAGTCACTTAGTCCTCTCCCACTCATAGCAATGCTATTATTCGGGGCAGAAAGTGCTCCTGAGGGGTTCTCAGGGTGTAACTCTCTAATAGTGTATAAAGCCTTGACTTTCTCGCACGGTGGTTTCAAACTATTGACCCTGCGGCAAACAGTCCAATGCACAACGGTTATGCCACCAGTCCTCTTTATATTGAGAGTTGTATTACAAAGTAATGATTCACACAGTTGTGAAGTCCAGATGGCAAATTTCAAGTCTATAGGTCAGATATCAGGCTGACAGTTTCTCTCAACTCACATAGCTTTGAGGGATAATGAACTTGATTATCAGGTCAGACAGCAAGGGGCTTCTGGCTGTAGAAGCAAAATAACCCAGGATTGGCAAGTATAATGGCAGGCTGCTGAAAGCTCCTAGCATTGGCAGG
This sequence comes from Nesogale talazaci, assembly GCA_004026705.1. Taxonomy (NCBI): domain Eukaryota; kingdom Metazoa; phylum Chordata; class Mammalia; order Afrosoricida; family Tenrecidae; genus Nesogale; species Nesogale talazaci. The sequence continues at coordinate 46,923 of PVJH01017264.1, read as the reverse complement.
CAAGACGACAGGCCACTGACTCAATTCCAAATACTAGGAGGTCCAAAATATGACAGATACAGACACCAAACTCAGAAGAAAAAAACCCAGCAAGCTTTTCACAGCATCCACCTAAGTTGGACTCAGATCACAGCCACAAGGAAACTTTCTTCCAATCTGTTGGCAGTCCATAATGGATCTCATGTTGAGGTGATTTCAGTGTGTTAGAACTCATCATGGCTGATTTCCAGGCCTTTATTGGCAATCCATTGAGAATCCTGGCCCAGCCAAGTTGACACAAAAATTTAACTATTGCAGTAAGATTTTTTTCAAGGTGGTAGGTACTGATTCTCAGTCAGAGAGATATATCAGAACTTTCAGAGTTGTATTGAGGGATGAACCCTTTATTGTCAAATGTGCTATATTTTTGTAAGGAATATTATTTTCACAGAAGTCAAGAAACATAATTATGACTCCACTAAAGCAATTATTAAAAGATTTAGTACACTTTGATAAGTTTGTGCTTTGTCTGGGTGATGAGTGGTTTCCATCTACATAGTCTTTCTTCATGAAGCAAAATTAAAGATCACATTTACCTTGAAAATGAATAATCCCACTAGTACAGATGATTTTTCTTATTTCACTAGCAGCAACTTATTTATGATTTTTGGCAATCATTTGCTATCTTGTAGGATAATTTTGCTTTTTTTTTATTTTATAATTTCTACATCTCTGAACTAGAACATAAGCCACTCAGCATCAGGCCCCATTTATACTCATCTTTGTCTCTATGTTGCGTGGTAGGCTTTTAGTTGTACAATAGTAATATTTTGTAGCCTTGATTTCACTGATTAAAATTCTGATTGAAAATCTTATTTTTTTTGAAATCTTAAGCATGTTTTTATCCACAAGTGCAACTAAAAGGTTGCATTCCTGTTTTCAATTTACAGTGGTTTTGAGAGAAATTATGAATTTCTCTTGAGAGAAATTATGAATGGTTACAAAAGAGGAAGGAGCTGTTGACATTAAAGAACAAAATAATTGTCTCAATGATCAATATCTTTGCCTTTTATTGTAAAGTTGGCTGCCATAAATGATAAAAGTAATTAAATTTCCATTCATTCATATTAATGATATATATGTTGTTAATTTCCTTTACCATCCACAAATATTTGGAAATTTGGTAAAGTATCCTCACTTCTCTGAATACTTTTCTTAAAATAATATATATGAGCAATCATCATCATGACATTTTATATAGATATTAATGAATATAGTTTTACATTCACAAATAGCTTGATTTATTATTATTTAAATGATTTTATTTATTTAAATCATATAGCTTGTATCACAATCCATACGTTCATCCATTGTAGGTCAAGCACTTTTGTACCTTTGTTGCCATCATAATTCTCAAAATATTTGCTTTCTATTTAAGCCCTTGGAATCAGCCCCTCACATCCCTCCCCCACAAATAGCTTTATTAATAATTTTGTTTTAAATAGCTTGAAGTTAAAATAATTTTATATGCAAAAATAGCATAAGTTAAATTTTTGTTACTATGAAAATAATTATATGAACCTTCATAATGTATTTTGAACATAACAAAGTATTAGTTTGCCTATTTTCTTTGGTGATTACATGTTATTTACTCCTAGTGATAATGACCTTCATAATTTGATTTTATTTTTATGTTTCTGTATATAATTTATTTATTTATCTAGCTACCTACTTTCTTATCCTTCTAAAGGCTCTAGTTTTAACTGACGTCAGGTAGCTTGGTTATGATATCATCAAAGTTCTAAAACAATATCGTGCAGAAATTTTGTTAGATAAAATTCTCTAGAGAAACAATACCAGGACACTTATGATCTTATATATGTGATTATATATGTGTGTGCATATATATATATACATACACACACACACATATATATATTAGGCACTCCAGCCACAGGCAGCAAATAGCAGCGCAGGTCATCAACAGTCAGTCAGAAGACAGGATCCAACAATCCCCAGCTCAAGTGATGTATACAATAGCAGCGTGGCGAAGCAGACCTCCAAGGAACCTCAAATGATAAACACAGGGTCCATGGGTTGGGTAGTGTAGTACTAGCTAAGCAGATGCACACTGGTCTGATCTTCAGAGATCAAAAGATGGAGAGGAGAGGCTTGCTGAGCCATTAATCTCTTTGCCCTTCAATTAAACTGCAATCATATTAATTCCACTTGTGTTTATTAGGGAGTTTGGCACAATAAACCTACCTATCACAAAAATATAATTCGGGTAAAAAGGTAGAGCATAAATTATGTCTTTAGAAGAGTGGTTAGTAGTTGTCAGCACACATAGCAATAACTAAGATAGCATTAAATTCATTTTTGCATATGTAACAGAAGAAAAAAACATTATTTCATGAGTCCATTAAAAGTACATAGGAATAGAAAGCCATTAAAAAGCATAGTGGTTGAGTGCAGGACTGTGGCCCACGGGTTTGGCACTTCAAATCCAGCAGCAGCTCTCCAGGAGCAAGGCTCGGTAGCTCTCACGACCACCAAGGGCCAGTGATGCCCCCAAAAAAGCCTTGATTTATTTTCAAAGCTATGTATTTACAATTTTCTTTTTTCTTTCTTTTTTTTTTTTTTTACAAAATAACCTATTACCTTCAAAATAATCTTCACCACACTTAATACATCTTTCAAATCTGTGATTACATTCCTGATCACATTTTTCAAATTCATCTATTTGCATGGCCGATAACACCTCCCTCATTTTCTTCTTCACCTCTTCTATTTCACCAAATTACTTCCCCTTCATTCCTTTTTTTTCATTTGCAGACACAAAGAAGTTTTATGGAGCAAGATGTTGTGAGTAAGATGTGAAGGGCAAGAGCTATGCTGTTTTTGCCCAAAGTTGGCACACTAGGATGGCTGTGCGAGCATGTGCATTTCAGTTGTGGCAAAACCAGTCCTCCATCTCCCACAAATTAGGCTTTTCTTGTCATATGCTCTTATGCAAAGTTGTCAGAGCCTCTAAATATAAAGCTCAAGTAAAAGTCTGACCTAGTGAAACAAATTCCAACTGCACTATCCCTCTCACATAAAAAACAAAACAACATATGGGCATTGGTTTCTTTTTGGATACTTTCTCATACAGCAAATAAACACAAGCATTATGATCAATGGTCTCAACCTTCCTAATGCTGAGACCCGTTAGTACAGTTCCTCATGTTGTGGTGACCCCCACAACGGTGAAATTATTTTCATTTCTACATCATAGCAGTAATTTTGCTACTGCTGTGAATCAGATCACCCCTGTGAAAAGAGTTGCTCAACCTCCAAAGGAACCACAACCCACCGGTTGAGAAGCACTGATCATGGTGAATAAAGAACGTGTCAGTCGAAATATTATAGGCAAAACATAGTAATAGGGACATGGCATCATAATTATTTATTGTTTACTCTATTTCAGAAATAATTTTAGATTCTCATTCATTCCAGACAGTAGCATGTGAAATTGATATAATTTTTATAATCAGGTTTGCATGCATTGATAATTCTCTTTTCTTTTCCTCAATTTAGTTTGTAAATTTGAATGAAAGGCAAATTTTCTGCTCCTTTGTTTGACCCCCATCTTTCTCAAAATATAAACTTAATTTTTATCTTTACTAATATATTTTGTTAAATTCTATTTATTAAAAATTTAAAAACTCATACAAATGGATTCCTTTTAAATTTATATGTGTTCTTTCTATATTGTGTCATATATGGCATATAAATTTGAAAAGAAAAAATGTGAAAGGGCAATCTAACAATTAAAGTGAACAAATTATAAGTTTTCTAATGAAAAAGTCCTAACACCCATATTTCCCATTATATACTCACTTATTCTCAACGCTTAAAGTGACCAGGCTTCCCACTTTTGGTGGGACAGTACCAATTCCAAACAATTTTTCCCACGTCCTGTGGCATTTTAAAGAAGTCCCAATTTTTGGAAAGAATTCATGACAAATTAGGGAACAGCAGGAAAATGGAAAGGGAATATAGCCCCCCTACACAACTCCCCCCCTCCCAGTCAATGGTGTTCCGCTTTATCAACGTTAAAATAGCCAGACTTTTTTACCTTTCATTTTTATTTATTTATGATAGTTCTATTAATATATCTTACACAATCCAACGTACCTATTCACATACTATTCTCAAATTTGTTAAATCATCAATGCTATCAGCTCCCCTTCTCCAATTATCCTTCCTGCATCCCCAGGGAACCATTACTTCTGTTACTGTTTCTCAAGGGTTAGCTATCTTAACTTTCCTGTACCAAGCAATATTACCTGTACAAATGAACATATGCAAATCTAAAATTATTAATGAGGTGAAACACATAAATATCTTAATAGTAAGGGAAGGGAATACTGATTAAATAGAGGATATTTATGTGGTTTATCAGTACCATACCACACCATGGATTTATTATCCATTGCATGTGACTCTTCTGAAAGAAACTGTCTGATTGCTAAGCAAATGAGTTTTGGCGTGTTCTTCGTGTGGACTTTGTTGCTTCCTTTGTAGATGACCACTTGTTTAATTACAAGCCACGAAAACCTCAGATGTGCTACCTTTTGATAGGCAGGTACCATACATTGTCTTCTCCACATTTGCCAATGTTGCCATCTTCTCTTTAGCAATCATCTCAGGAAGGTAAAAATCATATGGTGCCAAATTATTAGAACACACCATTTTTGTACTGAGGTATGATGTAGGTAGAAGCTCAAAGTCCACCTGCTTCCTTGTTACACTGTACATCACATTCACCATCCATTCCAGATGGTCCCTTTGGGAATGATCGTCCAATCACCCTGCCCATGGGTCCTGGTATCCCGCTACCCCTTTACCTCCAGATGTTTGCATGCTTTCAGACCTCTTATATCTCCTCCCGGAAACCCCTCAGGATGACACAAGCTGGTGTACTTCTTTTAGGTGGGCCCTACTGCTTTCTTACTCGATGGTCACTTATTCAAACTCTGGGCCTAGGCCCTGACCTTATACTGCTCAACAGTTAGGCACCCTCAGCCTCCCTTACCGCCCTTGCTCATATAGCCAATCAATCTTCAGCAAACATGTCCCAAAGGTGCACATCATATAAGTCCAATTACTGTTCCAGCAATTGGGGTAAAGTGATCTAGTGACACACCCACTTCCCAAGGTACACTTAGAGTCTTTCAGTGTGGCCTTTCTTGTGAGTAATTTACAAGCAGCTTTAGATGGGCATCCAAGTGCTGTGTCCAAGGCAGAAGACTGTTCTGAACTCTGTGGGAGACTTCCTGGCTTTGGGAAAAACACTGTTCTGCTGCAGTTCCATCTTAGTACGATCCCAGGTAGGCAGGTCAGCCTAGCCACTCTTCCCAAAGTGTATCTTCAAAGATGTTCTCTGCAGCATTGTCATCAATTGAGAGGACAGCATGTTTCCAGTTGAGTCCAGTCCTGCTTTGGAAATGGGCTACCCCACAGAAGTAAAGTTGTCCTCGTGGATTGGCCTGCTGGAATAAGGTCTACTCTCATTCAATATTTCCCAGGAGATAAAAATAATACCCTCTTCTTGGGTGGGTTAGTGTCTTCACCCTGCCCCCCACCCTAGACAATTGCCATGGTCATTCTTTCCCCATGCCTCTGTGTGCCATAAAGGTATACTCATGGGGTTAGAATGATGCCTTTCAGCACAAGTACTATTTGAATCTGCTGCTAATGACACAAGATTCATTGGCTTGGCTCTTCCTCAGACAAGGGAATATGTACTGTGTACATTTCCTTTTATCCCTATTCTGCTGTTTGAACTTAGCACAGTGGACTAATGCTATACTTGGCCTTTTGTGCATGGCTAACTTTGCTCAGCATAATATTTCCCACATGTTTCCATGCCATGAGTTGTTTCATAGTTTCATCCCTGTTTTTTAAGGATGTATAATATTCCGTTGTGATTATGTACCTGAGGGCGTTTATTTAAATCAATTTATCTATTCATTGAAATGCAGGCTGTTTCCTTCCTTTTAATTGTGAACCTTGCAGAGATGAAAATTGGAGAGCAGATATCTATCTGGTCATGATCTCTTTCTGATTTCTTCTGGGTATATGGCCAGTAATGGAATTGCTAGGCTTTATGATAGCTAGATTTCTATCTGTTTTCAGTATCACCAAAGCACTTTCCACAATGGCTGTATGTGTCTACATGGTTATCAGCAGTGCATAAGAGTTCCTGTCACCACACCCTCTCCAGAATTTGTTGCTGTCTATTTTTTTAATGGACTATATTTTGGGGCGTTAGGTGGTATTTCATAGTTGTTTTGGTTTGCATTTATTGGCCATTCGGTTTTCCTCCATCTGTTCAAGTCCCTTGCCTACCTCCTAATAGTAATTATTCATTTTTTTCTTGCTGTGAACTTTCAAGATTCTGTAGATTTTAATAATGAGTCCTTTGACTGTCATGTTGTTACTAAATATCCTCCTCCAATCTGTGGGCTCTCCTATTACTCTCCTAATGAAATTCTTCTATGTACACAAAGGTTTTATCTTTAGTAGGTCCCATTCATCTATTTTATCTTCTGCTGAGTGTATATACTTCCTTTTTAACAGACAGTCTAAGTATTCCCTAACTTATGTTTCTAACTTTGTCCCCATTTTGTCATTGATGAATCTGATGGCTTGGAGTTTTAAAGCTAGGATCATAATCGACCTTGAATTTGTTCTTGTGAATGTGTAGGCCCCTTTTTGTTTCTTGTCATAACGTGTATAGTTTTCCTTGTACAGATATTTTGGTTTTGGGATTGGAACATCCCTAGATAATTCAGTTCATGCTTGGTTATTATGAATGGTATTGCCTTCTCGATTTCTTTTTCTGTAAAGCCACCAGTGTTAAATCATAATCCAGTTGACACTTTATTATATATGCATATATATAGATATTCTATTGTTTTTATCAGTAACTTTCTTTTCTTTATTATTCTACACCTATGTAAACCCACAAGCAATAGCATCAATGATTACAAATTTATAATACATATATGTAAAGTATATCCCCCCAAAAGAATTTAAAAAATTCATGAAAGATAATAGAATTTATCCATGAATATATTGAGGGCCTCATCATATTTATGTTATTTCTTATCTTTGACTGTGCCTCAGGTTTTGCTCTTTTATTAATTTTATTATTATATATTAATTATTTAGTTCTTTATTTTTGTCTGCTTGGTATAAAAAGTTAAAAATAATGATTGTATTATCATTTTATAGATGAAGTCTGTTGAACATGTGAATGTTTGGGGTGGTCATACCCATAAAGGGAAATACTAAGTCACAGAATGTGTCTTTCTATCTCTGTCTTTAGAACTACCTGGAATTATTCTTGCTTTAACAAGAAGTCTCAGAACCTTCTTGGCTTTTACATGGTGAAAGCAACAAAATATTTACCAAGGGTAAATTTTAGGAAAGAAAAATATAAGATAAAGAAGTTGGATGATGAAGACGCAGGTTGCATGTTACTTTGCTCCACATGATCACTAAAGAATGGTCTGGCACCTGATCCACACTTTCTGACAGTTGTGAAAGGAATACCCTTACTCCCCGTGGACACCAGCACTCCCCATGGTTGCCAGCACTCCCCACAGACATGACCAATGCAGGGCACTTGCTCTGCAACCTGCAGGCTGAGAGCTCTGCGTTACATTGGCGCCTGGGCAGTCCTTCCCATCCTAGGGTCCCAGAGGATTTTTCCCCACCTATCTGTGGGAAGTGCCCCTCACCAGGAACAGATCACCTAATCCCCAAAACACCCCCTAAATCCATTCTCTTGCACTCGACCCACATGTTTCATCAGACATGCAATGTGCCCAGCAGCAAAGAGTTCCTGAGGTGACCAGAGGGAAGCTATAAGATCAGCCTCCTAAAGAGAGACCTCAGGGCTCCAAAACACCAAGGAAAATGCCACCTAATTTGAATAAATCAATCAACAGCTAGCTGCTTTCAAGGTGTCAAAAAAAAGAAAAAGTAAATCCAAGGCAAGAAGATCAGCTGGCCCTACTGGCAGTCATAGAAAATGTGGAGATTGATCAACCACAGGAAGAAATCTTCAGAAGGTTAATAAGATGTATGGAGCTCTTGAGCGAAGTCCGAGTGAAGAAGGAAGCATTGATAAAGGAAATAAAAGCCACGCACCAAAGGAAAGTCCAAGAACTCAGGAGTGAGCTAACAAAAATTAATGTTAAGGTTTCAGATTTCACCCAGAGAATGGAGGAAAAAGAGAACAGGACAAGTGACCTAGAAGGCTCGCAAGTAGAAATTAATAAATAGGAGGAAAAAAATCTAACAAGTCTATGAGAGAAGCAGAAGAAAACATTAGAAGCCTAGCTGACACTATGAAAAGAAACAACCTTAGAATTTTCAGTCTACCGGAGGAAAGAGCATCAAGGAAACCAACATGCAAAACAGTGAAGGAATGCTTGGAGGAAAACTTCCCTAGCTTAATGAATGAAAGCCAGATAACCATCCGGGAGGCTGAAAGGACATCAATTAGACTGAACCCCATGAAGAAAACACCAAGACATAGAGTTGTTAAACTATCCAATTATGAGGAAAAAGAGAAAATTTTCAGAGCAGCTAGGATAAAAAGGGCAATCACATACAAAGGCAAACAGATAAAGACATGCTTAGACCTATCAATGGAAACTATGAAAAAGGGGAGAGTGGAGCAGCATATTCTGATAATTGCAGGAAAATCATGCAAACTCAAGGATACTCTATCCAGCCAAATTATCTATCAAAATTGATAGAAAAGTACGAGTCTTTCCAGACAAGGAAAATCTCAGAGATATGCCAAAAGGAATCCAGCCCTACAAAAGACCCTTACCAACTCACCAGGGGAAGAAAAACAACAATCACCAAGCAGAAACAAGAGACTGACACACAGAACAACTCTACCCAGAGACCATCAAAGGGGGAAAAAGCCCTCCAAGATAACTCTGGCTCAGAGATGGAAGAAAGGCAAGAATGAACCACAAACAGACATGGACACAACCCATAGAAATAGAAAAACACCTTTGGAAGGAAGAGGTGAAATTATTGCTATTTGCAGATGATAGGATCTTGTATGTGGAAAACTCCAAAAGCTCCACAAGAGGAATATTGGAAACAATAGAGGAATATGTCAGACTGGCAGGATACAAGACCAACAATCGAGGTGGATCACAGTTCTTGAAGTAAAACCCCAAACTATTAGGGCCAACAATGAGGAAATTGGGGCCAACATTAGAACTCTGGCACAGGGACTATAACAATTAATTCAAAATCAGTGACAAGGTGGCTGTGAGAGGTCCGATAGGGATTGATCAACAGTAATGTAACAGAGAGAAACAGGGAAGGACACAAACACAGAGGAGGCAAAAATAGACAAATGGGATATACTGAAGATAAAACACCAGTGCACATCGAAAGAATTCACCCAGAGAGTAACAAGAGAGCAAATGGACTGGGAAAAATCTTTAACAATGACAAATCAGATAAAGGCCTTATTACTAAAATCTAAAATACCACGATAGTTTCCAAAAACTGCCCACTGAGGAGGTGGGCAAAGGGCTTGAACAGAAGTTTCACAGAGGCAGAAATCTGAATGGCTAATAAACATATGAGAAAATGTTTCTGATCATTAGCCATAAGAGAAATTCAAATAAAAACAACAGTGAGATACCAACTGACACCCTCAAGGATAGCCCAATTCAAAAAATCAGAAAGCAACAATTGTTGGAAAGGCTGTGGGGAGATAGGGGTGCTTATACACTGCTAGTGGATCCATAGGTATGTACAGCCACTATGGAAATCAATTTGGAGGTATCTAAAACAGATGGAAATTGAGCTACCTTACGACCCAGCAATCCCCCCTCCTGGGCATATACCCAGAAGAGGAAAGCAACAATCCATGACCAGACATTTGTGCTCTAATGTTCATCGCAGCACAGTTCACAATCACAAGGAGTTTGAAGCAGTCCAAATTCCCAAGAACTGATGAATGGATTAAAAAGCTGGGGTACATACATACAATGGAGTACTATGCATTGATGAAAAGCAGTGATGAATGCATGAAGCACACCACCTCATGGGAAGAACTGGAGGAAATTATGCTAAGTGAGGTTAGCCAAGCACAAAAGGACATGTACAATATGAATCCACTGAGGTAAGCTTAATTATAAATTTTAAAAATTCAAAGGTCATTGGGAAAGAGCTACTATATATAGAAAAACCCTGGGAGAAGGCTCAGGTAGTATGGCAAGGGACAGACAAAATCCAGAGCTACATATGGTAGCCAACTCGGGGGGAGAGGCAGCGGTGGGGGGAGGCAGGTGATGTGTAGAAAGGGAATGGGGTGTTAACCCACCCAAGAGGAGTATAAGATTTATATCTCCACAGGGAAAGCGGGATCAAACTCAAACCCGTGACCCAGGATGTGAATAGAGCATGACAGCATGGAGTGGGGAACCACTAGAGGGGTGTGAGCACACAACCCCAGTCCCAACTAAAGGGCCAGCCACCTCTCCACCAGAGGAGTTTGCCTTGTAGGTTAGCACTGAAGATTCTGCTTGGGGAGTGAGAGATGCCTGAACAGAGCACTAAGAGAACAAATGAAGGGGGAGAAAGAGACAATGGAGTGCATGCTGGCCCACCGAGCCTTCAGGACAATATTCCCACTGAGAACAGCTGATGCACAAATACTATGCACTATGCACTATGAAATACGGCTACCTTCACTGGCCCAAGGCCTATTGTGCTCAACAATGGAGAAACAGGGTCGGGATTATATATATCCTGTCTGACACAAGCCTTCTATGGCAAAACACTAAGAGTGTGCAACAGAGTGTGGCGTTCCAGATGGAGTGCCAAGGATATACTTTGGGTCCAGGGTGTGACACCGCATCCGACCCAAACTGGGGACACTCCTGGAGATCAACGGCAGACTTTGAGGTATTTAAAAGTGTTTATATTGTTATTATTTTTATTTTTTTACATGCATGTATAGAACATTGGGTTTTTGTTGTTGTTGTTGTTGTTGTTGATGTCATGTCATCGTTTTACTTTCTTTGGTTGCTTCATTTTAGGAGGCTTTTTTTGTACATATTGTTACCTCTGGAAGTCTATCTAGACAAGATAGGCTGGACAAACACTATGGAGGCAAAAATGACAGGACTGAGGGTTCCAGGGTAGGGGACATAGGGGAGGGGGTGGAGGGGGAAAGGAGGTGATGTTGACCAGCGCAGGGAAAAGGGAATAACAATTGATTCAAAATCAGTGACAAGGTGGCTGTGAGAGGTCCGATAGGGATTGATCAACAGTAATGTAACAGAGAGAAAATACTGAAATCCAAATGGATTTCAGTTGAGCATGATAGTGGGGCAAGAGGAAAGTAAAAGGAAACAGAGGAAATAATTGGGGGATAATGAGCATTTATAGAAGTTCAATACAGGCATGTATATAGGTGCATATATTTATATGTAATGCTGGGGAAATAGATGGATGAGCATATACTTATAGAGTTAGTAGTAGGAGAGCACATGGTCATTGGACCTCCACTCAATTACTTCCTCAGTGAAAGAACATTTTGTTCTATTAAATTGGCATTCCAAGATGCTCACCTTCCTGACATGATCACTGTAGACCAATATGTGCAAAGGTGGTGAAGAAAGCTGATGGTGCCTGGCTATCAAAATATGTAGCATCTGGGGTCTTAAAGACTGGAACGTAAGCAAGCAGCCATCTAACTCAGAAGCAACAAATCCCATATGGATGAAGCACTCCAGATTGTTGGACCACGAGGTATCAAAGGGATCAGTTATCAGGCTTCAAGATAAAAAACATAACACTGTGTGCTCATTTTCCTGATATGATCGCTGATGACAAATGTGTGCAGAAAAAAATATGGTGAAGAAAGCGGATGGTGTCCAGCTTTCAAAAGTTATAGCATCTGGGGTCTTAAAGGCTTGAAAAAACAAGTGATCATCCAGCTCAGAAGCAACAAAGCCCACATGGAAGAAGCACACCAGCCTGTGTGACCACGAGGTGTTGAAGGGATCAGATGTCAGGCATCATAGAACTAAAATTATATGATTATTAATAAGGGGATGTGCAGATTGGGGACCCAAAGCCCATCAATAGGTGAAACATCCTTTGCAGAGGGGTTGCAGGGAGGATATGAGCCAGTTATTGGTACAGTGTAGTGACAATGAAATATGCAACTGTGGCGTAAGTGGTTGAGTGCAGGACTGCGGTCCCCGGGCTTGGTGGTTGAAATCCAACAGTGGCTCTCAGAAGCGGCACTGGGTAGCTCCCATGACCACCATAGGGCAGTGATGCCCACACACACAAAAAAGAAATATGCAACTTTCATCTAGTTCTCAAATGTTTCCTCCTACCCTCTATCATGATCCCAATTCTATCATGGAACTCCAGCTAGACCAGGGATGTACAGTGAAGTAGGAAACATGGGGAATTTAGGGTAGTTGATCCCTCAGGACTAGTAGGAGTGGTGACACTAGGAAGGTGGATGGATGGTGGAATATAAAGGAGGAACCAATTTCAGGGATCTACATGTGGCTTCCTCTCTAGGGCACGGACAACAGGGATGTGAGTGAAGGGACACATTAGACAGTGTACAATATGAAAAAACAGTAGCAATTTGTAGATTGTTGGAGGTTCATGGAGGATGGGGGAAGGAAGGGAGATATGGGGAGCTGGTACTGGGGGTCTAAGTGGAGGGAGGATGTTTTGAGAGTGATGATGGTGACACGTGTACGAATGTGGGGCGCATACAATTGATGCATGTATGGATCGTGAAGGGAGTTGTATGAGCCCCCAATAAAATGATTCATTAAAAAGGGAGTGGTTTGGGAGGGAGGAGCTTATATCAGGGACCCAAGTGGAAAATATTTGGAAATGAATATGGCAATATCTGTATAAATATGCTAGATACAAATGATGCATTGAGTGTTATTAGAGCTGTAAGAGCCCTCAATAAAATAATTGGAAAAAAATTGCATGACAGAGAGAAAGAGATGATGATACTTCAGTTACTGTAATAGCAGAGCTAAGAAATTATCATGTATCTAAAAATAAAATTGAGAGTCTATGTTTACATTTCTAATACCTTTCTATTGCTATGCATTTTCCTTTCGTTCCCTCTAGTCGGAGAGTTCATAGCTCAATATTCTGGAATATAAATGGTAGAGTGCTATTTTTTGCTGTTGCTTTAGTGTATCATTGTGTCAATTCTAGTTCAAAGAAATCTCTTGTGACAGAGTAGGACTGTCCCCATAAGACTTTCTTGTCTTTAATCATTATGAAAATACATCACCAGGTCTTTCACCTGTGGTGTAACTGGGTGGGTTCCAGCCAAAAATCTTTCACTTAGCAGCTCAGTACTTTACCACTGCACCACCAGGGTTCACAGATCTGCATATAAATCCATATTTCACCCTTAACCAGTTAATTCATTGTGTGATTTTTAGTAAATATACTAACACTAAACATACACCCAAGGTTTAGTGGTCACATACTTTTAAATGTCTTTATGTGGAATAGGAGAGTAAGCTATCTGCTGAATCACCTAATAGAGAGGAGTGCACACAGAATTCAATTTCACTAACAACATTTTAATTGACAAATGGTAATTAAAGTAAAGAAGAAGTGCTGTTGAATTAAGCGCTTTACTGATAATTCTCAGATTCTTTTGGAACAAACATCTGAAATACAGATTAAAAAAAAAACTATTCACAAGAAAAAAGCAACAAAGAAAAGTGGAGAAAGGGACTATTTTTGTACTTAATTTATTTCTGAACTCTAAATCACACAAGCTTGAATTATTAAGAACTATATGGGTTAACATTTCCAAATGAAGGATTTTCCTCATAATGTGAAATCTGTAGTCCGTCATTAAGTTGATGAAGGCAATGTCCTTGGCTTAGTTACTCTCCAGAGAAGTTAGTTCTTGTGTGTGTGTGTGTGTGTGTGTGTGTGTGTGTGTGTGCAGTGTGCGCTTGACACATACTAGAGAAAAATTTTGAGAAAAATGAATTCCCTATATAAAAAAATTTTCCATTGGTTAAAATATTACAGCTTCTCCTAAAATATACAATGCTGTAACCTAATAATTTTGTTGCGAAGTAATAATTTTATGTGAAACCTCTAATGTCTGTTAATCACACTATAAAACTGGGAATTTATTACTAGAGATCTTGTAAACATAATTGAGACTTTGACAACAATAAAATGTATAAAGTACAATAATAGTAACTAACCTAATATATATATATATATGTATTTATCTAATATTAATCTTGGAAACATTGCAAATTCTCTCCATAAGACTGTAATGTCTTAAACATATGAATAAAGATTAAAAATAATTTCTTGATTTTAACTATAAGAGTTTTAAACTTTTTTTTTTGGGTGGGGGGGCATCTCTGCGCTCTGGTGGCGGGAGTAGGAGGTCCAGCCTTTGCACCTGTAGAGCCGCTACTGGAATTGAACCTCCATCCCAGTGGGTGGCAGTCCCGTGCACAACCACTATGCCACCGGGACTCAGCCCCAAGAGTTTTAAACTTTTAAGAATTAAGATTATATAGTCTTTTATTATAAAGAATAGTTTTTGTTACTAATCATAAATTTAACAGATCAAACCATACACTGCTCAGCTGGCAGTTCTTGGCACTTACGACTATTAGAATTACTGTTTAGATCTTGCATTGTTATTGCTGAGCTACAGAGGACATTTCAGAAATCAACATGAGAGTACAACTTATCAAAAGGAAAACTGAAAGGACTTAAAAAATATATATCATTAAAACCCTGGTGGCACAGTGAGCTATTCATTGTCCTGTTAACCACATGGTCTGCAGTTGGAAACTAGAAGCTGCTTTCAGGAGAGAGATGAGGCTTTCTGCTCAAGCAATTATGTTTCAGACATCCACATTCATAGCTTCCCTATGAGTGAGAACTTACTGACTAGCAGTGTGAGAGAGAGAATCAGAGCGAGACAGTACATATTTTTCCATTTTGAATATCTAGATTATTTTTATTTCAAAACACTCAGCAATGGAATCCTTCTTTGTTCAACAGAATTGATTTTGGAAAAAAATCATTAAAATATATTTAAATCTTTAGTTCATGCACTTTTGAAGAATCAACTAAATTGCTACTTTAAATAAATTAGGCAGTGGAAAGATATACATTTATGGCCTAATCAAAACAATTTGTTCATAATACCAAAGTTTTCTCTCATTCCCCAACACTATTCCAGGCAATTGAAATGCTATATAATTTATACCTACAACCACAAATTATGAAATACCTCATAATTGATAGTTATGGAGTGACATCTTTTCAAATGTCACCCATATGTCCCCTGAAGTAATTTTTCTATTTATTCTAACACAATAATTTCTGTTATTAATCAACTGCTATTTTTCTCAGCTAGACTCTTATTTATCAGTTTATCTTATATAGCATCTTTATAACAGCAAAAACACAACTATTAAGATGCTAATTGAAATGACATCAGGTAAAATATAGATAAAATTAATTAAATATCTTGTCCTCTTATTTAGCTAATTCTTGCAAAAATATTTTTTGTTTACATGTTCATGATATTGAGGGGAAAACAGTTTTCGTTAACTATTGAAATATTTAATAATTATTCATTCCAATTTGAATACACAAGCCACTTCTGAGCTGATCATCATCACTAATGTGGAAAAGAAAGTCCCTATCATTTCTGATATGAACTACAAAAAATGTATGTCTTTTTCATAATTTTTTGAGTAATGGAGAAAAATTAGACTATTTTTCAGTTCTCCTGAGAACAAAACTATATGTTCTCAAAGGCATATGGTTGGAGCAATTTTTATGCTGTACTTGGAAGCAATGCAAATCTACAAAAACACTGGACCGAGAAAATTGGATATGGCCTAACAAGCAGAGAACACCCAAAGGTATTACTTACAACATTTCTTAATATATGAACTATTCAAGCATTTGACAATGATCAAATGTATAGGAAATGTGTTTTGCCTGTTTAAAAGAGTAAACAACAACTTGAGTAAGTGTGCTATCAAAAATTTTACCTGTACAACATAAGGATCGACCCAGAATTTTCAGAAAATGTCCAACACTAATTTAATGTAAGGGTAAGTTAAATTAAAAGTGTTAATCCTAGGATCCTAGCACAGATTTATTCAAAACAAAATGAATTTAAATATGGCTGTACTAAAAGTAAGAGTTCTGTTTTCTTTTTTCTCTCATACCTTTTAAATGGACTTGTATGTCACTATATGATGTAACACTATTTCTGTTTTAGTTTTTCTTGCCTTTTAGGCACTCAAGCCAATATTTATGTTTGAGGGGTCAGGAATATAAAGGATGTTTTGTTTGTTTGCTTATTTTTTTAAGTCTATGAGCCTTTCCTTTCATTTGAAAAAAAGAAGCATCCTGTACATAGTTACAATATAGTGACATAGCACATGTAAACAAATTAAATCAGCAGCAATGTAACAACACCCCCATAAAGCACCCCAGAAGAATGGATTTCTTTCTCTCTCCTCCACCCACCTTCAATGTCCTGACTTCCTTTCTCCCTATTCTTATGCTGGACCTTTGCTTCCCTGGAGTCATCAAAGTTTTGCCTTTTGATGTAAAAACCGCATTTATTTTTGTGTTTTTTTTCTTTTAATAATGATGCTATTACATATTTCTTTTTATAAGATTGAATAGCTTCACTGAGCATAATGTTCTCCAATCTTGCCCCTATCTTGAAGTGTTTATGAGCTGTCAGAGTTTTTATTGCTAATATTTCATTGTATGGATATACCAGAGGATGTATTCTCCATAATTAGAGTTTTGAGCTTACATATTTTTGCTATTGTGGGAATTTCTGCAATAAATATAAGTCTTTATCAGTCTATTCCTGTTGTATTCTTTATTTCTTTAGGCTATATACCTAGCAGAGAGATTGCTGGATCAGTAGGTGCTTGTGTTTGCACTTGTTTAAGGAAATGCACACTGATTTCCATAGTGGCAGAACAATTCTAACGCTCCACCAGCAAATGTAAAACAGTTCTGATCTCTGAATCTTCTCCAGCATTTATGATTTTCAGTTTTATTGAATTTTGCCAGAGATATTCGTGCAAGATTGTATCTCATTGCTAATGAACATGAACAGTTTTCATATACTTGTTCACCTGCATATTCATTCCAAGTCCCCCTTTTTATTAGGTTATATGCATTTTTTCTACTTAACATGTAGTTTTCTCAAATTAGCCCTTATCTGGTAAATTTTTACTTTATATTTTCTCCCAATCTGAATTCTCTTTTAATTCTTTTGATGAAGTCTTTCATGTATATAAAAGCACAGGCAAGTTGTCTGAGTAATACTTGCCTTAGTCTCATTAGAGTATTTTGAGAAAAAAAAAGGTCTCATCAGGAAAGTGGCTTCAAAGAATCAGCTAGACCAATGAAATTCAAGCCAGAGAGATTAACACAAAAAATTATGACTACTTCGGGGGTAATCTCTTTAGTAGCTACATAATCTGGTGTCAATTTGTGGGGTTTAGCCTGTCAATCGAGTTGATGCTTCAAAACCTCATTTGGGGGGACGATGGAGATAAAGAGCTCACTGGAGGCCAGATGCAGTCTCTCCTTTGCAGGTATTCCTGATGACAAGCCACCTAGAGCTCTGCTGATGGAGCGAGGGAATCCATGTGGAGATCCATGCCAGTGCTGATATTACCCCACCACCACCACCACCACTGGATCTGCGAAATTTTTTACCTACTGGCCAGTGATCTTTCTGTGTTCAGCATCAAGCCATAGCTGTGGGAGTCTAAAGAAAAATTTATGCACTAGTATCAACATATGGAGTAATGCCGGACTTATGGACTTAATCTGATCTGGGATGGGATGTTTTCTTAATGTACAATTGCTTTTTGAGATAAAGTTCTCTGTTACATTTGAGAGTCTATGCATTTCCTTCTCTAGTCAACCCAGAATAATGCAATCTATGAATTAGATTTTATGCGGCAATATTAGAAATGTCATAGACATTTTCTCAAGGACATATAGCAACCATGATTGTTTGATGCAATGTTTTTAAAGAACAACTGAAAATTGCATCCATGAGAAAAAACACAGAAAAATTGCACCAAATAACTTTTACCATCATGACATTGTACCTCATTCTTCAAGATTGTCCTTTATGAATTTCACTGAGAAATCTTACCTATCCACTCCACATATTTGATCTTGCCTCTTCGACCAGTAGGTATATGAATATAGCTACTTACTCAGTCTTGAACAGATATTAGTCTCTTCACAACATATTAGTCTTCATATAAATTGATAAATGAACACAAAGCAATTTAAAAATAAAACTAAAACATCATTAAAGTCTACAGTCAACCCAAAGCATGTCTACATTTTTAAAAAATAGAATAAATGAGCCAAAAGAAATTGAGATTTCATTCTCTTTGCTATGTTATTTCTTCATCAAATTATCGAGACATTTTATTACATTTGTTCTTTGTAAAAATGATCTGTACAGGAATAACTTAGTGGGAAAACATAATGTTATTTTTTTGAATGTTGAATTTACCTGAAAGGAAAGTACATCTAACTTTTCAGTCCTATAGATTTCAAGCAAAGCTTTAATGTATGGTATAATTATAAATATACCATATAAATATAATTATATGGTATATATAAATATAATTATAAAATATAAATATACATATACATATACATATACATATGTTACATATATATGTAAATTCAAGGTCTGAGCCCCAATGGCATAGTGGTTGAGTGCAGGACTGCAGCCTCCTGCTTGGCCATTCAAATCCAGCAGCAGCTTTCCAGGAGCATGGCTGGGTCTCATACTCCCACCAGAAGGCAGTGATGCTCCTCCCCCAGAAAAAGAAAAAATAAATTCCATGATAGGTTATAGGAGAAAAGAATATTATACTGAATTATATCTCTGATATACTATTAAATATATTAAGTTGGTTGCACAAGGAACTGTATATGTAAAAGGAAAAAAAATAAAACACTGAGATATAATTAGGAAACAAATGAACAAATATATTTTATTAAAAGTCATCTTCAGAACCAAACATGATTTTAATTTTTAAGATGACACTTTACTTTTAGGATGGAATGATTTAAAACGTGCCATCATAGTGGCTCTGGGTTTAGACTCATAACAGATTGGTAAGTTGTCTCCAACTGTAAGAGTCTTACGTTAAGTTTACATAAGGCTTCACTGATAAAGCACTCTGAGAACAAAAAAATCTTAAGTGACTTACCAGATAGATTATATACTATTAGCTTGATCTTGTGTAAGTAAATGTTGTGAGTTATATGTCAGTGTGAGAATTTTCAGTTTCAGACAGTGAAAGCATACACAATAAAATATTAAATTATGTTTACCAAATTTATAATATTAAAATATTTCATACTATAATTTTTGAAATGCATTTTAGCCACTTCTGTGGTATATTTTTCTGTTATGCTAAATATTAATCATCTACACATGTACTGTAAAAATTATGTATTTTTGCAAATTTAACTCACTAGATTATAATGGTTCTGAAACAATTTTTGTCAATTTATTGCTGTATTGTCCATTTAAAAGACTAACACAAAATAGGTTTTATACACACACATGTCAAATAAAGGGACAAATTAATGAGAAAATATTGCTCAAAACTATCTTCTACTTATCATCTTATATTAAGAGCTTATGATTAGATACTATGATGTGAAGGAGCAGAATTTTGCAAATCAGAAATGAAGTTTCCGTTTGGACATTTTCACACTTAATTGGAGTTCATTTCTACAATTTCTAATGTCTCCGGGACTTTCCTTTAATCTATTGGCTAATTGCAATAGCAAGTCCTAGGGATTCTTACATTAGCCTACTTGCTCACTGTAGTATCTGTAGTCTGTGTTTAGAAATGCTGAAGAACTATTGACACCTTCTGTGAGACTGTTTAAAAATATGCAACAATAACATTTATTTACAAACTCACCCTAGACTGATTTGGATCTCAGCCCAAAAGTTATCATTTTTCCCCCATCTTAATTCTTCTCTCCCCAGCACACCTACTCTGTCCTTTCATTTTGTTCTGTTGTTTTCTTGCCAGAAAGCTCTCACTAGACACTATTCCTAGATGCCAAAAGAAATCTTTCCTTGAGTAGTGACCATGATCCTTCATCAAAGTGTTGCATATGCTTATCAAATTGATTGGAAATTATTTTCACGTCTATGTAAGACTTTATTCTGAATATATTTCAAAGAATTTCTATATTTTATGGTAATATATTATATCTTATTGTAGTGCACTTAAGAAGTATTATTTCTCCTTCTCCCCTCATCGGTCTTATAGAAGTTAGACTTATTTTCAGGAAATAGTTATGGAACTGTGGGTCTCTTGGTGAATAGAGGTCAGATAGATGTTAAGGAATTTCAGCCTTACCTGTTTGTACCTAATTCAATTTTTGGAAGGCCAGGATCAAAAGGAACATGGACAATGCATCTGACTGGTAGAATATTTTAGAAGAGACATGGGAAAAGAAAATCCTTATCGGCTGAGCACTGGTGGCGTAGCAGTTATGCGCGGGATTGCAGCCCATTGGGATGGAGGCTCAATTCCAGCAGCTTGCTCCACAGGAGCAAAGGCTGGGCCTCCTACTCCCACCATCAGAGGGCAGTGATGCCCCCAAAAAACAAAAACAAAAAAACAAATACAAAACAAAAAAAGAAAATTCTTCTCATTGTTGAGGTTTCCAATTATTCTTGTGCATAGAATGAGAAAGTAAATTGTCCTACCAGATTTCATGAACTCTTTTGAGCTTCTTCAAAACTTATTCCAAGTTTTACTAAACCAAAATACCATTGAGTTGATTCCAAGTTATACCAGTCCTATAAGACAGAATCAAATCCCTATATAGGTTTGCCAAAGCTATATTCATTACGGAAGCCAGCTACCACATCTTTCTCACACAGGGCTGCTGTTGTGCTCAAACTCTCGTCCCTTTGGTTAGCAGCTAAGGACTGGGCTGTGAGCACCCACAGAGCTCTGTCTCCGTTCACTGTTAAGTTACGGGAAAGAATATGACAAGAAGTTGTAGAAATCCACATTCCTCCTTAGAATTGAATATGGTCTCCTGGTTTTCGGTGAGATGAGATTGTGAGAGAGTGCCCCCACTTTGAGGAAAGACATTTACAGAAGTTAACCATGTGTTCTGTCCAGGATGTTTTGAATAGGTCCATCTGCAGTAACCATCTTAGATAAGAATTTCTCCAGGTTTTCCCAGAATTCTTTTTGTATGAATTGGGTTTATTTGACTGGCTATTTAATATTTTCATTTTTCTCTATTTTTTTTCACAATCTCTTCTTTTCATCAGTCTTCTGAACCTAGGCAAACATTCTTCTGATGGAACAGGATGGATTTCCAAGTGACACATTGACAAACAACTTTATTTGGAAAATAAATTTCCAAGTCCGGAACTTTCATTTGTTGCATCTCCTAAACAGGAACAGGATGAAAATTCTTCTGAAGAACCTCCTGCCAATTGTATTTTCCCAGTCTCTTTCATGATCACCTTTCACATATTTTACCAAAAAAAGAAGAAAGTGAATTCTTATTTATACTGTTTTCATATCATTTATTGTTAATATCAAGGTAAAGTTCAACTTGGGAATTCAAGAGGAAATATTTTGTTCATCAATCAGGAGATATGCCTGTTGGATTATTAAAATGCTTGACTGCTAACCAAGAAAGTGAATGTCTGGTTTAAACTACCAGTGACTGCACAGGACAATGGTTTTGCGCTCTGCTCCTGTATAGACACATGGTTTAGGAAAACTAAGGAGAATTCTGCTCTGTCGTATGGGGTGGCTGTGAGCTGGAAACAAGTCAAAGGCAATGGGTTGAGTGACTTTGGGGACCTTCATTATTCAAGAGATATAAGCATGCTAGGGCTTCTTGTTTTGCCTTCTTTCATTTGTTTTTGTGGTAAGGATTAAACATGACTTTCAAAAATAAGTTTTCTTTCTTTTTTTAAATTTAAAATATTTTTTACATTTTCTGTTTTCATTTTAAAATCATTTTATTGGGGGCTCATACAACTCTCATCACAATCCATCCATGCATCCATGCATCCATTGTGTCAAGCACACTTATACATTTGTTGCCCTCATCTTTCTCAAAACATTTGCTTTCTGCTTGAGCTCTTGGTGTCAGCTCCCCATTGTTTCCCCTCCCTCCTGCTCCTCCTTCCCTCAAAAACTCTTGCTAATTTATAAATCATTGTTATTTTGTCATGTCTTATACTCGCTGATGTCTCCCTTCACCCTCTTCCCTGATGTCCGTACTGCAGAGAGGAGTCCATATATAGATCCTTATAATCGGTTTCCCCTTCCTTACCCACCTACTTCCACCCTCTTCTTGGTATCACTACTCCACCTCTGGTTCTGAAGGGATCCTCTGCCCTGGATTTCCTGTGTTTCCAGTTCCTGTCTTTACCAGTGCACATCCTCTGATCTAGCCAGATTTGTAAGTTAGAATTAGGATCATGATAGTGGGGAGGAGGAAGTATTGAAGAACGGGAGGGAAGTTGTAAGTTTCAACACTGTTACACAGCACCCTGATGGGCTCACCTCCCCACCACCCTTCTTTAAGGGTATGTCCATTATCTACAGATTTGCTTTGGGTCCCCAATCTATATTCTCTTCATTTACACAGATATAATTTTTAGTTCTTTGGTGCCTTATACCTGATCCCTCAACACCATGTGGTCACTTGAGGATATTTTGAATTTATATAGCATGAAGTAGTACAGTAGCAGTGAAGGCACACTTTCTGCTTCTACTAGAAACATGAAGGAAAGTTGTAAAGACTTGTAAGGATGACTCCCGGAAGCCCTGGTAGTGTAGAGGTTAGTGGTCAATGATCCCCAAGGTCAGCCAGTTCAAAAACACCAGCTTCTAGAGTCAGACTTGCAATCTTAGAAGACTACAGACACAGCCATATCCTGTCCTGAAGGGTTGCTATACTTTGTCGTTGATTCTATAGTAATGAGTTTGGTTTGGGAAGAAAGACTCCTTTGATTGCAGTCCATTAAATGCCGGAAATATGTATTGAGTAGGATGATAGTCTCATTCCTTCATTTATATTGAAGTAAAATATTTGAAACTTTTTTAAAAAGTTGAAAAATGGCATTGCTCTCTTGGTAAATGTGCACTTTATTTTATACTTCAAAATAAGAATTTAATTTCTTTATTTTAATGTATATTATCAGTAGACAGCATCAACATTTCAAGGAACTATATAACTTTTCTAAAATGTTATTAACATTATAGGGAGCATTTCCAAAAAAAAACTATTCTATACTGTTTTTGTAGTCATTATTTTCCCAGGGCACATTACTTTTTTAGAATGTCACTCTCTCCTGATTCAGTTATTCTTTATATATGCTCACATTAAATCACACTTTCTTTGACCCATATAAATAATCCAGTCTGATAGAATCTAGTCATTCCTTTTCTGAAATAGTTCTATGGTGGCTTCTAGACCTGACAAGAAAGCACTAAGGAAAGTTATTCCTGGAAATTTCCCCATATCCTGTTTCATGTTCTCTGCTTAACTGGGTTATGTGGATTTGACACTAATGGTTCTACAGTTTTTTTTAAGTGCTACAAAATAATATATACATAACAGCTAAAAGAACTTTTGCTAGTCAAGCAATAGTTGGGAAGTTACATAGGTAAGAAAGTCAGACCCATATCTTTAAAAAAAAGAGCCTTTGGCCATACATGCTTGTGTCTCAGTTAATTTGGATATATTATCAGGTGCATGATGTAAACATTATAGTCTCTTGAATCTCAATTTATATCTACTCAACTGACAAGAAAATATAAAAGGGGTAGAAATATTGAAAAAGGAATTTTCTATAATATAGATTTTATATTTACAATGGCCTTTGAAGAGTCATTTTTAATATATTTTCCATTTGTTGATTTTAGGTTCTGTGGAGTCAATTTTGACTTAACAACACCGCACAACAGAGCAAACACCTCCCTAGCCCTGCAGCAGTTTTCAATTGTTGTTATCTTTAACATGATTTTTGCAGCCACTGTGTATCTCATTGATTTTCATTGATTTTCTTCCTATACTTTTGCTGCGACTCCACTTTACCAAGATTCTTCTCCAACACCATCATTAAAATAAGTCAATTATTGAGTATGCTTCCTTATCCATGACCAACTTTCATAGGTAATATATGTATGATGACTGGTGTCGTAAACTAGCAAGATGTCACTGGCGAAGAACAAGTAAGTGGCTACTATAAGGGAATAGGTCAGGGCATCCAATAGAGGCTGCCAAACTCCATGCATGCAGCTGTCCTCCCTCCTCTCCTGGCTCTTTCTGCTCCTAAGCACTGAAATACAGATATGTCAGTCCACTTACACTTAAAGATCTTCTCCAGGAATCCTGTGAACCTATGTTTTTCTGCTTATTGGTATTTTTATTATTTTTTGACGAGATTAACATATGCTTTTTAGTAGGTGGTTACCATCCTTTGGAACAAATTTCTTTACATGAAGTTGTAAATCCACATTGAAGGCTCTAATTCTTGATCTCTATCAGCAAGTGTTTCACTTCCTGCTGTTTGCAGCAAGCAAGGTTGTGTGGTTGTGTTGTCTGCAAATCACGGGCTGTTAATAAGCCTTCTTCTACTTCCACGCCCCATTCATCTTCAAAGGTCAGTGCTTAGTAATATCTGCTCAGTATAAAAAATTGAAAATATATGGTAAGTGAATGCATCCCTGACATGTGCGTATAAATTTTATCATATCACAGACATTGTACTTCAAAACAGATCTTGATTAATTTTTATAATTAATGTAGAACCCTTCTACTTGAATTTATCATTACTGATATAATAAACCATATGATTGATTCAAAATGCTCATTTCCAGTTCAGTTTACCCCCTAATGCCTATTATATTGATCAGTGTGCTTTGTTTAATTTGTAATAAAGTCATATTTTTCTAGAATCAACTTTTATACATTACATATACATATTAATAATAGATGTTTGCAGCTGCCTCTTTTAATTTTGAGTTGTGCCCCGTAAGTGTACAGAAAGTCCTGGGGCTTTACTCCAGCCTAGCCATTATGGTCTACTCTAATTTGAGAAAGCAGCTCTTCTTTGGGCATGGTTTAAGTGTTTTCGAACCTCACAGCTCATTTTCCTAAATCACATTTTACAATGTTTCACTGCTGTATATAAGTTTTTCATATGTGAGAAAGTTCCACTGATACTCATAAGGTCTCAACTGATTAGTCACTCAGATGTAGGCAGCATATTCCTTTTCTGTATTCTATTTTTAGATGGGAAGATCTGCTAAGACTTGTTTCCCATCTGTGACCCTGTTAGAATTGAAATACCATTATCTGATTCCAGAAGTGCAGCAACATGCAAGCCACCACAGTACAACAAATTGACAGATGGCTTCATTAATTGTACAAAAGAACTTATATTTCACAACTGACATATAGAATGAAAATATAATGGTCTAGATTTACTATTAATCAATTGGCTTATATGTTGGAGAAAATCTCTAAACCATCTGTTTAAACTGTGAAAGGGATGACTTTAAATTATCTTAAATAATACTGCTATTTTTATCATTGAAGTATATATTTTTTCTGTGATGGCAAAACTAGGTTAGTTTTGGCAAGTAGAACTTAGTAAGTTTTAATAGAGGAAAATAGGACGGCCAGAGATGTTTCTTCTAACTTCATTCATTTTATATGTCATTTATCCCCACTTATTAACTGCTATGATTGCCACTACTTTAGCACAAAGGGTCTCAAACTATTCTGCAAATAAGAAGATTTGAAGGTCATGTTGATCCATGTTATAAAGAATGACTAACATACGAGGGAAAATACAAAATGTAAATGAAGATTATTCTATTATATAATAATTACATTTTTCCACAAACCTTTCAAAGTCCACTCATATATAAATTAACTTCCATAGATCTATCATAATTATCAAATATGCTAACTATGGTGTACTCTGGAGGCATTCCTGGAAGGTCCTGTGGATCTGGGAGAAAACGTTGAAAGTGCAGGATGCTGCTGCAACTTCTGGAGTGGTTTTAAAGCTGCTGGATATCTGTGCACGTAGGTAGCTGGAACTCTTGTTTCCAAATCTCCTGGAATATTTCAGTCTTGAGTCAGGTGGAACTGCTGGGTATCCCACATTTCCATGACTCCTGGAAAAACTCCAGTCTCAAGGCAATAAGATCACAAGCCAGCTCACCTGATAGTAACCCCCCGAGACACAGCCTATCAGAATGCTTCTAACTTCCCCAGGATAACAAGTAAGCTCCTGTAATACTATTGCATGATAGTGTCCTACAACGCAATTGGATAGTTGGTTCTGTAATGTGATTGGGTGAAATCGTCTTATAAAGCAATTGGATGACTAGCTCAGCTAACTAGACTTCATTTACATAACCCACAGTGTGGCTCAATCAGTTTTCATGTTGCAAACCCATAACCATATAAGGGTATGTTTGGAAATCAGGAAGTATGTGAAAGAAGTGATCTGATTGGTGAATTAAACTTTTATAAGCCTTGCAAAAACTGCAATACGGTTAGATCTACTCTGTCAAACTGGTCTCTGCAGTATGTGTTCGCAATTGCATTTGACTCCGCAGTCCGCACAGCCCTGCATGCTGGGCCTATTCCCACAGTCTGCCAAGTCAGATTCTCTATTTTCTTCTTTGCTTCTCTGTTTGTAAATTCTTTTGCTTTTGTGAATACCATTTTGTTGGTTTTTAATTTCAACAAATTAGGTTTCCACTCAATAAATTTTTCAATACACACTAATATTTTTCTTTCCCTTGTCTCAGCATTCTCTTTAGCTTCATTCTGACAGTATATTTCCAGTACTCAAGTTTCTTTATTCTCTTATTCTCAAAAATTTTTTTGGAGTAATAGTTGACTTTTTGGTCACATGCAGATAATTTTCAATTATAATGCCATACTCATGCTTTACTTTGTGTGCTGGTCCCATATTTTTCTAAAAAGTGACCTCAGCGGACTGTTTTCTCTCAATGTTTAAAGTAGACATCAGCACTACTTTCACTTGGTCCAGTAAGTCTGGACTTTCAAAGGATGTGAGTTCTGTTACAGGTAATCCTCAATTTCATCAGAATTTATCTACTGTGGCCCTGTTCAGTTTGGCAGTCAGTTGAACCTGGACAATATCTCATTCTGGTTTTAGGATAAGTTAAGCTGAGATTTATGTAGGCTTTTTAACTCTGTGGAGTAGCTGTTGTTTTCTCTGTGACTTTGATTTTCTTCTCCTCCTGAGATTTAGAGATGCTAATTTTATCTTAAACGTCTACAAGATTGTAACAACTTAAATACTACTGCCTTCAGTAGGATACAGAATATTAATGTAGGGAGCTACTAACTAATTGCATATATTGTCCCATGACTGGTATATAAAACTAAAATACAAATCATCCAGTCTTTGCTTCTCATTCCATTGATTTAGCGCTGAGAGTAACCTTCTGTCGGTTTCCAAGACTGTAATTCTATAAAAGAGTAGAAAGTTCCATATTTCTTCCACGGAGTTCCTGGTGATTTCAAACTGCCAACAATGCAGATCACAAGTTTTTGATTATGTACAATAATTTTCTGCTATTTTCTTCTCAATGAATATATATGTGTGCAGACAAATCTCTTTGCTATTTTTATTATTGAACTGGTTCTGGCTTATAGTGACTTCATGTATGATAGAAGGAAACACTGCCTGGTCATAAACATTTTTCTACTCCTACATCCATGAGTACCTATTTGTATTGTTCCTCTTGTTAGGTGTCCTTTATTCAATGTATGAAAATGCCATACTCACAATTCCTTCTATGTATATTAGAGAGAAATTCACCTTCTGTTCTGTCATCTATCTATCATCATCATCTATCTAAGATATATCATCTATCTTTTTATCATTTCCTATCTACATGAGTACATATATCCATGCATAAACACATATATATATCTTCTTATAACCATTTTATATACTTTATAGCAACACAGAAGCAGCCTTAGTGCATAAGTGATATAACACAATCTTATACTTTGATGACTGATGTTGCTAAGATGCTGAGATGTTTTAAAATATGTTTTTTAAATTAAAAATAACCCCAATTCACTTTTAATTAGATTTCTAAGTGTTTTTTTAGTTGTTCTTATAGGATCTCAACATTCTGAATCTTTATTCATCCATAGTGTTCTGTCATTTTTATACATAAACTATTTTGTGACTTTGTGCCCATATGACTAAACTACTAGCCAGTCACTGAAAGGCCAAATAGATTTTTTCTATAAAGATAAATTGAAGATGCTTTTAAGATGTATAGATGTATAATTTAGATAAAGGGATCATCCTCAATTAATTGGGTGGGCCTGATCCAATCAATTGAAGTAATTTACATGTACAGCTAAGTTTTTTCTAAAGAAGTTCTACCCATGAAACATAGCATCTGCTTTTACCCAAGAAATCCAGTCACGTTGTTCTAATGTGCTAACAATTGGTTTAAGATTTGCATCGCCAACTTCCACCATGGCATTTCCAACACAGCTTCTAATTCGCTAGAGCTGGATTAAAAAACTACTTTAAATTTGATAGCTTAAAGCAAGAGAAATATGTTTTCCCTGTTTTGAAGGTATGAGTGTAAAAGCAAGATATTAACAGGATCACACTTTCTCTAGATGCCATCACTCCATGACTCTCACTGCCGGGGAATCAATTCAGACTCTCAGTGATCCTATGTAACAGAGTAGACATGCCCCTGTGAGATTCCAAGTCTTTCACTCCTTATGGGAGTAAAATGCCTCTTTTTATTTTCCCCACCGGAGCAGCGAGGCATTTCAAACCACTCACCTCACAGGAGCTCAATGAAATCTACTACACGAGTCAGGCTCCTAAGAATGTATTCCTGGTCTCTTAAAGTTTCTGTAGGAATCTGCTGGTTCCTGGTCACTTGACTCCAAATTTTACTCTCATAGTCACTTTAAATTCTATGTCTCTTACATTTTGTGTCATCTCCTCTGTGTGTTTGTCTCAGATATAGTCTGCTTCTTTCATATAATGATAAATGTTATTGTTTTGAAGGCAAATTGGGAAAATACAGTGTAAAGTTATATTCCAAAGATCCCCCACTTAATGAGATATTTTCCACACATAGTAAACCAAAGTTCACGACCATTGAGTGGATGCCAACTCCAAGTTGCGCCTAGTGGAGAGGTTGGAAGTGCCCCTGTGGATTTCCAAATCTGAAACTCTTCTGCTGATGCTGTTGTTATTGTTAGGTGTCATTGAATTAGTTCTCAGCCATAGCGGCCCTAGGCACGACAGAATGAAACACTGCACAATCCTGCTCCATCATTAAAATTGATTGTTCCTTTGCCCAAGCCAAATGTTACCATCATTGGGTCAATCCATTCTTTGAGAGTCCTCCTCCTCTTTGCTGTCCCTCCACTGTGTCACGATTTACAACTCTTCACAGGAGCAGAAAGCCTGTCTTTCCCCTGCACGTGGTTGTAACTGCTGGCCTTTCAGGCCACAATCACTTTGTACTACAAAAGGTCTCTTAGGTACCTGTGTCACAGGTATGCCCATATAACAGAATGCCCATATTAAGACTGCCTTACCAAACAGAAACCTATGTTATCAGATTTTGGGAGGCTATAAATCTGAATTAAGACAATTGGCACAAAGGAAGGGTTTCTGTTGGCTTTGGAAGAAGGACTTTGTCTCTTCACAGCTTCTGTGTGTTTCTTCCTGGGTGATTTCGCACGATGCATGGTCCATTTTCCCTCATCGCTGCTTCCTTGTTGTTAACTTCATCTGTTCTTTTCAACTTCAAAAGCCAATGATTTAAAACTAGTACTTCAAGAATACTGCAAATCCTCTTGCCCCAAATAACTAATTATAACTAAAGCATTGCATTAGGATTCGTAACACATTTTTTGAAAAGACACAATTCCATCCTTAGTAGAAGAATATCACTTTACAGGGTCAAATTTTTAGGATACTAATATATCTTTGTATTCAAGGAGAGGAGTACAGGCAAGAAAATATTTTGGTCTAGATTTGTCTCTCCAAGTTTTGAGTTCATCACACACATACAATACGTTCACCTCATTTCAAAATTCTCCAAAGTCTTCACACATTCTAACATGAATTCAAGTCCAAAATCTCATCATTCATTCCAAAGTCCTGAACCTTATCATCAAAATTAGATAAGGGTAAAACTTTGAGTGTTATACACCCAGGGACAATTTCTCCCTTTTATTCTTGGATCAGTAAATGTAGAAAAGACATTATCTGCTCCCTGAATTTGATCCAAAGCAATTTTCAAATGCAGCATGGTGAATTTCACTTTATTAAAAGTCCTGAGAAAAACCCTCTCTCTTAAGCTGTGCTTCCATGCTCAAAGTTCACTTCTGTGGACCTGTGACTCTCTCTTGTGAATCTAAGGCTGTGCTTTTTGAGACCTTCTTCCTTTTCTTGAACAGGTATATTTCCCCAAGTTTGCTTCATATGCCTGCAGAAATTGTAGAGTCTAATAGATTTCTTATGCTTTGTCTAGTCTCTATCAATTTCAGTTTAAGTTTTCAGTGTTTTTGTAAATGTGGCATTCTAAAAAAGCTATGAATCTTCTGTATATGTCCAAAATATTTAAATTTTGTTGAACGGAATTTGTAGACTGGAATTCTTCCACAGGTCCTTCCTGGCTAATTTGTACTCTTTGCTTCTACTCAGATAGGAATGTACATCCAGGAGTCACACACTTCAATTTTTCATAAACATATCCATCCACAACCTTACCTCAATTTTTCATCAACATGTCCATCCACAACCTTACCTTATCTCCATACCAGGTTTTCCACACAAATACTTTATTTTAGCATCTCTGTAATCTGGAATCAATTTAATATCAATGAGTTTAGTTTTGCCTCAGAAACCACAAATGCTTGTTTTGTCTATAATTTTCTTCCTTAATTTACCTTGTTCCTCTTGTGTTTTACTTTAAGCAACAAGAAAACGGCTGCATTTTCAATACTTAGCTTGAAAAAATCTCCTCAGATAAAAAGCCTTATTCATTGTATACAATTTGTACTTCCCATGATGCCCTTCCCACATTGTAGCACACAATTCAGCCAAAATTTCCTTCACTATCTATAATCACCTTTCCTCCAATTTCTAATATGTCCCAGCTTATTCCTCACTTATCATCCAACTCCAAAGCCACTTCTAATGTTGAATGGTTTTATTACAGTAATAATCCACTTTGGACCACAGAACCTGTGTTAGTTTATTAAAGAAGACACTGAAATTACTTTACCTATAAACTCATCATTGCAAACCTTATCTTAATGGCCACTTCTATTTTCCTCTTTTCTGTGTCTTCTCCTCTCAAGATCCCCTCTCCTTCTCTCTTACAAAGATACATGTAACACATCAGGGTTATCTAGAATAACCCTCTCTGCTAAAAATCCTTTACAAAATCAAAGCATTCATAGCTCTGAGGGAATATTCAGAAGTCCTCACAATGAGGGTATGAATGTGACTTTTTTCTGATGCTATTGCTCATGTTACTATGGTTTGATTCCTTTTGCATTATTTAATGCAAGTGGAATAAATTATCCGAGTGATAAAAGAATGACATAAAATCCTGATTAATTATCCTGCTTCAAAAGAAGTATTTCTTTTTTCTTCACATTCTTTAAACCATTCTTTTAACCATGTAAACAAGGAACAAGAACAGCTTACAGGTGATCCAAAATCAGTGGCAGGGACGGTGTAAGAAGCCTGGTAGAGCTTGATCAATGGTAATTTAACTGAGAAGAATTACTGAGACCCAAATGAAGGATGAGCATGATAGTAGAAAAGATGAAAGCAAAGGGAAATTGAGGAAAGAACTAAGAGGGAAAGGGCATTTATACAGGTCTAAATACAGTTGTGTATATATGTAAATACATTTATATATGATAATGGAGCAATAGATCTAAGTGCATATATTTATAGGTTTAGAATGAAGGTAGAAGATGGACATTGGACCTGCACTCAAGTACTCCCTCAATGCAAGAACATTCTGTTCTATGGAACTGCCATTCCATGATGCTCATCCTCCTAACACGATTGCTGAAGACAGATGTTTGCGTAAACAAATATGGTGAAGAAATCTGATGGTGCCCAGCTATCAAAAGATATAGCATCTGGGATCTTAAAGATGTGAAGGTAAACAAGTGGCCATCTAGCTGAGAAGCAACAAAGTCCACATGGAAGAAGCACACCAACTTGTCTGATCACAAAGTGTCAATAGTATCAGGTATCAGGCATTAAGATACATTATTGAGAGTGATTGCAAAATGGGGACTCAAAGCACTTCTGTAGGCAACTGGACATCTCTTTATAGAAGGGTCAGGTGGAGGAGATAAGCCAGTCAGTACGCAATATTGTAATGATGAATCATACAACTTTCCTCTAGTTCTTAAATGCTTCCTCCACCTTCAGTATCATGATTTCAATTCTACCTGGAAAGAACAGAGTATGTACACTGGTACAAATAGGGACTGGAAACACAGGGACTCCAGGACATATGAACCTTCAGGACCACTGCTGAGCGTGGCAAAACTAAGAAGGCGTAGGGAAAGTGGGGTAGAAAAGGGGAACCAATTATAATTACCTACATAATATACCTTGCTGAGGTATGGACAACAAAAAACTGGGTGAATGGAACATGGGGCAGTGTAAAACATGACAAAATCATAATAATTTAAAAAGTATCAAGGGTTCCTGAAGGAGGGGGGTGGTAGGGGAGGGGAAAATGGAGAGCTGATACCAAAGGCTCAAGCAGAAAGCCAACATTTTGAGAAAAATGAGGGCAAAAAATATATAAACGTGCTTGACATATGATGGATGGATGGATGGACTATGATAAGAGTTGTATGAGTTAAAATAATCATTTTAACAAAATGATTAAAAATCCAAGTTTCAAACTCTATTTCCATTTGGAAGTTCAGGAAGATTCTGGTGTAATTGTACATACATTTTTCTTTCTTCAGAATTGTTCTTGATCATCTTAGACTTCACTCTTTCGCCTCTCTGATGACTTAATTTCTGTACAACCATTCTAAGCCTTAAACATTTTGTCAGTAATTTTGGGGGTTAGAGGTAGCAAAGGAAAAAACTATTTGCTTACAAAAATAAATGAGCAAAAATAAATAAACAGGCATAGCCATATTGTTTCTTTGTTGAACTGAGAGTTGCCCTTTATATTCATAGGTCTATTTTATAATTAATTTCAATGGCATAATGGTTCTTATTAGGATGATACAGTAGACTGTGGTGGATGGGAAGATAATTAAGTGGAATGTTGTAAGTACGATGAGACAAGAATTGAAATATTTTAGAGACTGAACATCCAAAAATAATTCTACAGGATTTTTTTCCTGCCCTGGTGGGAGTAGGAAGCCCAACCGTGGTCCTAGAGAGCTGCTGCTGGATTTGAACTATGAACCCTGTGGGCCGCAGTCCCACACACAATCACTGTGACACCATGACTCAGATTACCAGATTCATGTTGAAATAAAAAATTTTATAGTCTTATTTCAAATTTATTAAATGCTTGCAAACATGATATTTTTGGCAATTGCTAATAAACAGGCAAATAAGTGTGGCAGTACCAGTGATACATGATTTTGTTACATTGTTCATCTGCCTTCATGAGCTTCGCTAGATTATCTAAGAGGTTTTATTTTTCCACTCTTGATCTCTAAGGGATTGGAGTTAGTTAATCTAACATTCCTTTCTTTATTCACCTATCCATATATTTGCTTAGATATTTTCTGAAGTGACTCTCTATACAATAAAATATGCAAAAGAAAAAAAAAACATATATTATGGGTCTAAATGTAAACATACTGCATAAATTTTTAAATTAGCTTAATATATTTACAATGAACTTCAAAGTATGATTTAAACCAAGATGTTATCTCTTCATACTTAATAATACCATGAAATCATACTCATTTCTGACACAGCAGGTTTTTGATAGCTCTGTAAGAGACAGAAGATCATTACTTCAAGCAAGGTGACAGGGATAATCACTGTCTATAATTCATGTTTAATACCTGAATGCCAGAATGAAATCATTATGTCCTTGGTCCAAAATTTTTATCCACAGTACATCATCTGCCTTCAAGAAAACATTTGTGAGAATTACTAGAGTGACTCCAGTTCAAAAAGCCTGCCTTAGATTTTTGTCAGCTTTTGAAATTCAAAGTCATACTTGAACTGCTAGCATCCACAACAGATTTTATAGCTTCTTTACAGTAGTAACTCTCTTCAACAGTCTACTAATCTGATGAGATATTTTATCTGCACATTTTGTCAAAGAAAGTGGCTCCTCCTAGAAATTCAACATCTTACTTTTATTTAAAATATTTAAAATATAAAATATACTTACTTTTACTTTAAAACCAAATTTGAGTGTGTGTACCTCATGAAATCATATGGTTTGTCTTATAACTGGTGATATTTTCTGTAAAATTACATAACTTGCATTCATGTTCTTTATTAATGAATTTAGAAAGGAAGCTATTTTCACATGCAATATGATCTTCAGTGTAGTGCATTAATGTACAAATATGATAGATTTTGCCTATGTGTGAAGTGCACCAATATAATTCCCTGCCCTTGAATCAACCCTACTTTTATGATGGAAGCATGCTTATGCATATCTACTATTCATTTCATAAATCACATTTTCCTTCTTTTATCCCTGCCATTTCAAAAGGGGGTACAACATCTTACTTTTATGTGTATAATAATAATTGTGTTTGACATAGACATTACTACAATTCTAGTTGAGAAAAAAAGTTTTGTTGATATACCATTTAATACATTAGAAAATTTTATTAAAACCATAATATTTCAACTCATTGTTTATCTTATAAATACTTAATTCCTGGAATTACTCAAGTGGCATATATTTAAAACTTTGAGCACAAGAGCTGCATATGGAGCATACCTTATTTAATTGAGAGTTTACTTTGCTCTG
This sequence comes from Nesogale talazaci, assembly GCA_004026705.1. NCBI lineage: Eukaryota > Metazoa > Chordata > Mammalia > Afrosoricida > Tenrecidae > Nesogale > Nesogale talazaci. The sequence continues at coordinate 11,701 of PVJH01017264.1, read as the reverse complement.
AACTGTGATGACTGGACTTTCACCCCTCAAAATAAGAAAGCTAGTGAGTGACATTTCATGTGCACAGGGACTGAGGAACAAGATAAATAGATTGGTGATTACGGTTCCAAAAATATTCATTTATTTAGTAGACTTTCCTAGGCTCTGGAATATATAACATACCAATAACAATCTTTACCCTAATTAAAGTACTATTTTTGTTTAAGATTTATGTACATGAGCAATATATGCTAATTTCTATAATAAAAATGGTAAAGGCATTATTAAAAAATAACTGTAGATCCAGATTACTAGTGACGAGTGAATACATTTGAATCAGTATATTCAATGTGAGCATTAATGCTATTTCATCACAAACTAAAGAAAATGAAGAAATTAAAATATTTAGGGAAAGAACATTTCAACATGTGGCAAAGTCAATTCCACATTTTTTTAAATTCCACATTCTGAACCATTGGTGATTCTTCTCTGGGAGGAAATATTGGGAGATCAATGTGATTGTTATGTTGTGAATAAAATGGACCAGGAATAGATTATGTCATGTAGGGAAGAATCATGTAGAATTTCAGAGGATAATGGAAGATCATAATGTATTCTTTTTCTCCGTTAATCTTGGGACCTCACCTTATGGTGGCTGGTTACATCTAATGTAACCAGTTTACATTTACCTCATTTCTATGTCAGCTTTCCACTGGAAATTTAAGAGTACCACACAAATGATAAAACTCTAAAGAAATACTAGAATAACTGGAAGAACACTTTAGTATTGAGTTTTGGGAAGACATATGATACATTAAATCAGTGCCACCGGGATATTCTTAGTAAAAAAACTCAGAAACTCCTGAAAGCAAAAGAGAAATGACAAAGTCAAAAAGTTTCAAAAATCATTTCAAAGAATAGCTCAAGAAAACAAAGTAAACTAAGATAATGAAATGTGAGAAGACATATGAATTAGAAAACCCAAAAGAAAGAACCCACAAGATGCATCTTAAAATGAAAAATCACAAGAAAAAATTAATGAAAGAAGCCTCAAAAGAAAACGGAAAGAATACACAGATTTACTATACCAAAAATATCCAATCCACATTAAAACATGTCAAGAATTAGCATATGAGCAAGGAATGAATGCATTGAAGGAAGAAGTTCACACTGCACTGAAATTGCTAACCAAAAGCAAAGCCCTAGGTATTGATGAAACACCATTTGAAATATTTCAGCAATCTGATCAATCGCCAAAAACACTCATTTGTGCTAGAGCTTTGGGAGACAGGCATTTGGACAACTAACTGTGAGATATCAATTATTTGTAGCCATTCCAAAAAGAGGTGACACAACAGAATGCTCGTGGTATAGAACAATATTATTATCACATAAAAGTATATAGAAAAGGAAATTTCAAAAGTTCAGGCAAGATTCAGAAGGGGACACAGAATAATGGATATTATTGCTAATGTCAACTGGATCTTAACTGAAAGCAGATAATACTAGAAAGACATGTACTTGTTCTTTATTGACTATGCAAAGGCCATCAATTGTGTGGAACAAAACAAATTTGAGAAGAATGGAACTTCCCAAACTCTTCATTGTGCTCATTAGTAACCTAAACATGGATTAAGAGGCAGTCCCATAAAAATAACAGGGGGATGCAGCATAATCTAAAACCATGAAAGGTTTATGTAAATTTTACATCCTATCAATGTATTAATTCAATTATTTCATCAGAGAAGCTGGATTATGTGAAGAAGAATGGGGCATCAAGGATGCAGGAAAGCTAATTATCCACCTTAGATATGCATGTCACACAACTTTATTTGCTGAAAATGAGGAAAACTTGAAGAACTTACTGGTGAAAATCAAGAATTGCAGCTTCAATATGAATTACAACTCAAGGTAGAGAAAATAACCCTACCCCACTAGCTGGACCAATAATTAACATCATGTTAAACATAGAATGATTAATGCAGTCAAGAATTTTCTCTTTTTGGGATCCACAATCAGAACTCATGGAAGCAGCAGTCAAGAGATATATTGATGCAGTGCAAGAGTTAAATGTGCGGCACAAGACCACTTTACGGTGTTGAAAAGCAAGGATCTGACTTTGAGGATGAAAGTAAGTCTGGCAGAAGCTGTGGTATTTTCAACTGCTTCATGCATATGTGAAAGTTGGATATTAAATAAGGAATACAGAAGAAACATGAATGCATTTGAATTAGGGTGTTAGTAGAGAGTTTTGAGTGTAGCACAGATTGCGAAAAAGAATAAACAGACCTGTGTTGGAAGACGTGCAATCAGTATAGAGACAAGGATGGTGAAACTTCAGCTCCTGCACCTTGGACGTGTAATCAGGGGAGAAGAGTGTCTAGAGAAGGACATCATACTTGGAAAAGTGGAGGAGCAGCATGAACGAGGCACATACTGAAGGAGATAGAATGACATAATGGCTGCACCATTTGGTTCAAACATGTGAGCGATTATCAAGATTGTGCTGTGTTTTGCTATATTGGAAATAAGTTGGTTATGAGTTGGAACCAACTTAATGGCACCTAAAACAGCAGCAAAACAAAGACTGAAATGGAAAAGGTATGTAGGATGATTTGATACTCTGTGAGATGACAAGGGATGGTGGTAGCTTGGATTATGGCAGTGACAGGAGACATAGACATAGACTGAGTCAAACTATAAAATTAACAGAACATGCTAGTACTTTGACTAAGAGTGAAATGGAGAAATAAATTACCATGGATTATTCTTAACATTGATTTGAGAAACTTGATTGATTATAGTGATATTAGACCCAAGGGAAGACTCCAGAGTTACCATATAAATTAAATTAAAGATGCTAATCAAATATCTACTGTAATTCCTCTTGATATTAACACAAATCATCTAATCAAACAAATGGTTCTCTTTGGTTTTAATTAAGGAGCAAAATATAATTGATTTTAATTAATGTACCTATTAGTTAAATAACAATTGTTGACATTTTCATTAAAATGCATTCCTATAAACTTACTCTTTCACATTCTCTATTTGAAGAGGACAACTATTGACAGTACCACAAATATTTTGTAGAAATGAACCACACATAAAACTGTCTTAGGATATATTCTCTCTGGATAGTATTATATTGAAAAGGGCATTATTTAGCTTCATGAAATGTATCCATAGGCTAATTCCAAGTAATTCTGAAATTATATTGCATTGATACTCATTTCAGCTCAGAATATAATGAGAGATTATAACACTTTTATGATTTACACTTCTACTATGTGTTTAAATGACCCCTAGAAGGTGAATACAAAAATTGTCAAATGTGCTAATGTGAAAATCACACACTTTGTGTTATATAATGAAGCATAGATCCCACAGGTTATCTTTATCTTCTCCAATTTCAAAATATTGACCTAAAGCAGCGGTTCTCCACCTATGGGTCACAATCCCTTTGGGAGTCAAATGACATTTCATAGGTGTCACCTGATTCATACAACTAGCAACATTACAGTTATGAAGTAGCAACAAAGTAATTTTATACTTGGGGGTCACCACCACTTGAGGAACTTTATTAAAGGGCCGCAGCATTAGAAAGTTGAGAACCACTACCCTAAACCATTGACATACTCTGAATTTGTACTTCACTTTTTACAAATAAGATATCTACTCATAAAAAATATGGAGAATAAAATTCACCACAGTTTATGTAAGCTAGGAAATATCTATATTGTATCTGCAATAGAACATAAGTAAATCTGTATTACTTGCATGTGGAATTAAAAAACAATCACTGCCACCCATTCAATGCCAATTCATAGCAACTGGATAGGGCAGGGCAGATGTGCCCCGTGAGTCAGAGATGGTCGCTGTTTTACAGAAAGAGAAAGCCCCCTTTTTCTTGCAGAGCAGTTAGGGCTTTCAAACTGTTGACCTTAGGATCACAGCCTAACTAGCAGCCAGGGCTCCACTGTATGTGGTTAGGCTACAGCAAATGTGAATTATGCTATAAAATTTTCTTTTGCATACCCTAAATTTATGCTATAATACAACAAAATGATTAGCTTTTATAATGGTTTAGCTTAAAAAACATAAAATAAATCAATTACTATTTTTAAAGATATAACTAAAAAATAAAGTAGATAATGGAAAGAAAGCACAAAGTCACTATACCAAAAAATCTAGTCAACATCCAAACACCTTAAGGATTAGCATATGTTCAAGAATCAGTGGCATTGATAGAAGTCCAAACTGCCCTGAAGTCCTTAGTGCAAAACAAGTCTCCAGAAATTTATGGAATTCCAAATGAGGTATTTCAATAAGCCAGTGAAGCAGTAGAAGCACTCACCCCAGGCCAACATATTAGAAGACAGCTACACGGACAACTGATTAAACAGGATTCATATTCATGCACATTCCAAAGAAAAGCAACTCACAGAATGAGAGTAATCAGACAATATACCTAATATCATAAACATTTTAAATTTTACTGACAATCACTCAATAATACAGCAGTGCCTCCACACTGAGCTGCCAGAAATGCAAGTCACATTCAGAAGATGACATGGCAGAAGGGATTTCAATTTTCTCTGAAATTTGAAATCAGACAAATTTTCTCTGAAATCAGATTACCAGAACGATAATTAATTGTGCTTTATTTATTGAAAGGACACAACCATCCTATTGTGTATATCATAAGAAACAAAGGATAATATTGAGAAGAATGAGATTTCCATAACATTTCACTGTGCACATGATGAAACCGTTGAGCTATTCAAACAAAACAGACACTATTGAATGGTTTAAAATCAGGAAAGGTGTTTGTCAGTGTTGTAGTCTTTCTCTATTCAATCTGTATGTTGATCACATAATCCAAGGAGCTGGACTATGTGGCCTATATGAAGAATTTGGCAACAAGATTAAAAGAAGCTTTATTAGCAAGTTTTAATATGCAGATGTCACAACCTTATTTGCTGAAAATGAGGAGGGCTTGAAGTACTTTTGCTGATGAAGATCTAGGACTTTAACCTTCAGTATGGATTGCAAGACAATGTAAAAAAACCCAAAATGTTCACAAATGAGTCAATAGAAACATTATGAGAAGTAGAGAAAAGATCAACATCTCCAAGAATTGCATTGGATCTACAATCAATTCTCCTGGAAGAAGCAGTTAAGAAATCAGGTGACACATTGTACTGGGTAATTTGGCTACATATGATGTCTTTAAAGTGTTGAAAAGCATTAGTGTCACTTTCAGTAGTAAAGTTTGTCTGATTCAACTGCCATATAGATGTGAAACTGAATAATAAATAAGGAAAACCAAAGAAGAATTGATGCATTTAAAATATGGTATTGGGTCTGAGCTCCGGTGGCATAGTGGTTGTGTGTGGGACTGCGGCCCACTGGGATGGAGATTTAATTCCCGCTCACAGGAGCAAAGGCTGAACCTCCTGCTCCCACCACCTGAGGGCAGTGATGCCTTAAAAAAAAAACACTAAAAAATAAAAAAATAAATAAAATATAGTATTGGTGAAGGATATTCAAAGCACTATGACTGCCAGAAGAATAAGCAATTCTACCTTCGATTAAAGTCAACTTGAATCAACTTAGAAAGCGGAATTTTAAGCCTTTGTCTCACATATATTGCACACATTGTGAGAAGAGACCAGTCTTTGGAAAAGGACATCATTCGTGGTAAAGTGTGTCAATGCAAAAAAGGGTCTCTTAAGGCCTGGTGGCCTGACAAAGTGGTAACAACAGTGGGCTCAAACATGGCAACAACTATGAAGGTGTCACAGCAGCAGGTGGTGTTTAGTTCTATTTCACCTGGAGTCCCTATGAACAAGGACCACCTTGATGGCCCCTAACAACAACAACAACAACAACAACAACAACAACAACAACATTCCAAGGGGAAATGAAAATTCTCAGCAGGATTTTGAACCAGATGAACTGATTGAAAGCTCTGTTCTTAGGCTGCTAAAAATGGGGACTCTTCCACAGCAACAGAAAGCTGATTCCTCACATGATGCAGCAATGCAGCCTATTCCCAGCTCTCGGGGAGATTCGGGCAGCAGTGCACCTTGGTTCTAGAACTTGCCTGTACTTCAAGACTCTCATTCTGGATTGATTATTCTAATTTGATCCTAATCACTCTTTTTCACAGTCCAGTCTACTTATAGCGTTCATATACTGGGACAAAAGGTTGAGGTGTTTCACATCCATCTACTGCAAAAGCAAGAAATGAGACCTGGCATGGCCATCTGTGGCAGACATGAGCTTATGTTAATTTTATGATTGAAATGTAGGGGTGGAGTCTGGCCTGTTAATCTGGAGATAGCCACTGAGTAGCCGATGAGGCCTCTATGTAGGCATAGCTTTCACTTAAGACTCCTGGGAAATCTCACGATATTTCCCTCGTGAAGATGAGAAGCTATCTTCCCCAGTTGTTGGGAGTTAGTTTCAGAGATGATTAACCACAGGCAACACGGAATGGTGGCGTCTGGGAGGCTGGAGTAGCCGGTGGAGAGACCTCACGGCTTTGCCCTGATGGAGCCGGACCCCTGAGGCTGGGGAAGCCACATGGAGGCCTCTTCCAGTGATGAATTGCTTCTGCCACCACAGGATGCTGTTGATGAACCTGAGCCCTGGAAGCGAGGAGACATGGGAAGACCCCTGTTGGTGCTGGGACTCTGTAGCCACTGACCTGTGACTTTGTGAGTCAGAAGGAGTCTTTATGGACTGATTGGGGCATATGGGTTAATATCGGACTTGTGATTTTGAGCTGGACTGGGCTGGGATGTTTTCTCAATGCACTGTTCCTCTTGAATATAAACCCTTTCCTTATATACTTATGCGTGTCCTTAAATTTGTTCCTCTAGTCTACCCGGACTAACACACCATCTTTTTACTGATTGGCCTGTGTAAAACAATGCAAATGAGAGTTTCCAACTTAAAAAAAAAGATGAACACACCATCTTAAATTTTCTTATGTATACAGGTGCAACCAGTATTTTCATATTTATGCAAAATGCAAATTTACTATTTAAATAACTTTACTTCTATTTGACTGAAATTATAATTATGACAGGATGATTTCTTTCTGCACATAAATTTAGGCAATTTTACAATAAATAAATGACTATAAAAGTTTTTCAGCATTAGTTAAATGTAATACAACTGAAACTCCAGAAATTGTGGAATAGGTAAAGAAGAAAATAAAAACATTTAAGAATTCTATCTCTTGGGCATATTTAATGCTATACAACCAGATTTATTTCAGGCCTATATGTTTCGAATGAACTAGATAAGACATTTGTTTTTTTGATTTATTTAGACAGATTTTCAGAACAGAGAGATGGTTTTTATTACCACAGAATAAAATAATAAAACAATCTTTTATAATATAAGAGCAATGTGTGCACTATCTGAATCATTTTTTAAAACAACACAGATACATTATCTTAAATTAGTTATTGGAATTATCAATATTCATATATGGTCTTTTTAGGATGATACCAGCTAAAATTACAAACTCCTCTAGCTTGGGGATAATAAAAGTATTTAGAAAACATAAGTGCATTTCTCTATGCAGAGAAGATAATCAGAGAAGCAGCTGCATTATATTAAGAAGAATGTGACAGGCAGGATTGGAGGAATACTGAAAACAACATGCAATATGCAAATGTCCAAAGTTTGCATCATCAAAGTGAGGACTCGAAACACTTCAGTGTGGATTACAGTTCAATACAAAGGAGACCAGATCCTAACAATCGCACCAGTAGGTAACATGTTAAATAAAGAAAAGATGCAAGTTGTTTAAGATTCAGTCTTGCTTAGATCCACAATCAATGTTCATGGAAGCAGCAGTCAAGAAGTTAAAGATTTTATTGGACTGAGTAAACTGTTACACAAAAAACTCTTTATAGGATTTAAAAGAAAAGATAGTACTTTGAGGTCCCAGTGCATGGTATTTTTCAGTTGCCTTTTATACTAAAGCAAGAGGGATTACTGCATTTGAATTGTGGTTCTAGGAAGAATATTTAAAATACCATGGAGTACTAAAAGGGCAAATAAACCTATCTTATTAGAAGTACAGAGTCCTGCTAAGAGGCAAGGGTTGCTAGACTTTCCTTGCGTACTTTGGCAATATTGTCAGGAGAGACCCATCCGCGAGGAAGGACATCATTACTGACAACGTTGAGGGCCAGAGAAAATGAGGAAGGTCCTCAAAGAACAAGTTTGACAGAGTGACTGCCACATGGGCTCAGGCAAAGACAAAATGTGGGGATGGCACAGCTGAATGATCTTTTGTTCTGCTGCTCATCACCTCATGCAGAGCAGATCCAGTTGGATAGCAGGTAACAAAGACAACATTAGGGAACACAAGGTAGTAAAAGAACTATTGCCTAGAGATAGAGACCCTGATTTGGCAGTGGGATGATTTTATGGTCTTAGAAATCCAATGCGCCCATCATCCATCTAGCATTCAGTCATGCAATAGTGACTTGGGTATTACTCTGACTGGGAATTATGACACTGGTTTTTCAAAGACCGGAAAGGTTAACAAGGTGGACTGATTTGATCAAAGCTCCAGCTCATGCTGGGTTGAAAGTCTGGTGAACTACTGCCAGCAAAAAACTGTATGGGTCACAACAACAGCAGCGGTGGTTTGTTATACTGGCTTTCTTACAAGCGCAGATTTACACTTTCTTAAAATTTCAAAATAATAATTCTCCAAATTATGTTTTTATCCTTTGAGAGAATCTTGTAAGATTCTACTTTGGGGTACCCTGTAGTCCCCCCCAAAAAGTATCAAGAACACTGACACTACCCCACAAACATATTTAAAAACCTTCCAAAAGCATCATAATCTTCTTAATCAAAATTTCTTCCTTGAATTAATCTTTTAAATACTCAAGATCTTCCTGAAATATTTGGTTCACCTCAAAATGAATGTACTTTTTTCTTTTTTCTTATAATAAAATGAAACCTTATTTATTTTAACCAAGGTGACATTCACTGATGCAGAGGTTAGAATTTCGCTTTATTTTTTAACTCATCATTTTATTGTTGTTCTTATAAATGCCATAATATTCCATAATTCAGGTAGCTCAAATATACTTGTATGATTGCTACTACAATAAGTTTCAAAACATTTTCTTTCCTGTTGAACACTTTGAAATCAGCTCCGTTGTATCCTCACCCTCCTTCCCACTTACCCCAGAAACCCTTGGATATATTACCCATTAACCTTATCTTGCCCATCCAATGTATTCATTCACCTACAGTTCTGTTATTTGCTTCTCGTGAGTGGGGGTTTACAGCTCCCCCTTTCCCTTCCCTGTCTTCCCATGTCCTCAGGAAATCATTACTCCTGTTACTATTTCTGAAGGGTCACCCACCCTGGCATTCCTGCAGCCAACAATCTTAATCATGCAGGTGACCATATGTAGGGCTAACAGTGTGAATGAAGTGAAATATAAGCCTCAGTAGTAAGCAGAGGGAATCTTAAAGACCAGAGGATAGTTATGTGTTTAATCAGTTATATACTGCACCCTGAATTTCTCATTCTATCTGCAAGGGCCCTCTATGAGGGACTTTCTCATTGTTTTGCAGCTGAGTTTTGGATATCTACTTTGCCCACACTTCTTCACACCAATTTGATTGCTTGTTTATGCACTTTTGATACCTAGCCCCGTTAACACCTCATGATCACACAAGCTTGTGCACTTCTCCTATATTGGTTTTTTTTGCTTTCTTCCTTGATGGCCTCTTGTTTGACTTTAAGCCTTTAAGACCCCAAGTACTATATTCTTAATAGCACCCATTTTGTCTTCAGTGTTTGTATCAAGTAGGTGAGTATAATACAGTGTCACATTATTAGAACAAACCATTCTTGAATTTAGGTGAGGTTTCAGTAGAGGCTCAAAGTTCTTCTGCTTCCTTGCTATATGTACATATATGTACATGTATAAAAACACACCTATATTTATAATTATATATTTACATGTCTATATACCTATATTTATACCAATGTATATTAATTTTTCATTTTTCTTTCTTCTTTTCTTTTTATTATTTTCTGTCTCACTATCATGCTTACCTGTCAGTCACCTCTCATTCACTTCTCTCAGACACTTTTCAATTGGATTTGCTATGATATTAATAGTTACTACTTATTTTGAATAAATATAAAGTGGAGTAACAATGATGTCCATCTAGCAATTTTAGAGACAAATCAGTTTGGATGAATCATGCTAATATTTATAGGACACTCAGAATATGCAGAAGGAGTTTCAGTGGTACACTGGTGACGCTTTACATTGTACCCCAAGGGCTTCACCTTGAATCCAGCAGGGGTTCCACACTAGAGTCCAGGAAAACCTGTGGGGCAGTTCGCACTTGTCACATGTAGGAATCTATGAGTTGAAATGGACCCAGTGGCTCACAACAAGAATTTAAACCTCTTGTGCACAAACTTCTTAAAAACCTAAAAGAGTTTAGCTATAACAGCAAATAGAGTAATAGTGGTTAGGCACAATTCTAGTTGATTAAGTATATTTTATAGCAAAGAGTTTGCAAAGCCCTTGGAAGAAAAACAAAATTATACAAGTTTCTTAGTTGTTGTGGAAGCTCCAGGACACTCATGCAGGATGGCTGACCTCTGTGCTCATTCTCCTAATTAGCATTCCTAAGAGAAACTAGGGATGATTGTACATCCCTTCTTTATGTGATCATTTTACTGAGTTATTTACTATCAGAACTATATGCCAATAAAACTATCTAAAAGAACAAACTGGCAGTGAAATGACTAGGGACTACACTAGTAACTCCACAGAGACCCAAGGGCAGACAGAGCTGGACGTCTGGTAGCCAAAAGACCCTGTGAGGCAGATCCACTCTGTTATGTAGGGTCTCTGTGAGTGATAACAGCTGTATTGCACATGGTCATTGGGAACATTTATATAAAGTCCTCAATGATGTTGACTTTTATTATCATTATTTTTATTACGTGTCAGGCATTTGTCACATTGTCCCCAATCCTCTGAAGAAAATGAGTCTTATAGTTTATGAATATTTTTTCCACAAGATGAAAAAGTGTTAGAGTTAAAATTTGCAACTGCTTGATCAGCTTCAAAATCTGTTCACTTTTCAGTTTGCTGGACTATCTTGTCTCTAAAGTACAACCCATTAACAAGAAGTATTGAAAAATGAATAAACAAGGAATTTTAGAAAAATTTACATTAGTTTTATAATTTCAAAATTTTCTCAAACTCCTTTGAAGCATAAATTGCCTCCCACACAAGTACCCATATTAAATCCACACTGATAGATATTATTGATTCAAGTCAAACACATTATCACTCTTTTAGAAATTTGTTTACTTTTCTCTAAGTTTATATCCTTGAGAAATACAGCATCATATGGATTCTGTGTCCTGAGCCTTAACAGGCAAGTTGCTCCAGAACTTGGGCTAAACCAGGCCCCTGTTTCCGCAGGCACCAGTCTGGTTGGGTTGGGATTGCTGCCAGCAGTTACTGTATTGTTCTTCGCTTTGTACACAGAAACACATCTCTTGCTTATGTACCATTATGTTTCATCTCGGGCATAAACACTTTCAATTTTAAGAGGAACTGAGTGCTCCCTCTGGTTCCGGAAACCCAGTTTAAAGCCAACAAACATGGCCAAAATATTTGCTGTTTAGAATTCC
>PVJH01017263.1:0-48336 GCA_004026705.1 Nesogale talazaci | reverse complement strand
CACAATACATACATACATCCAGTGTGTCAAGCACATTTGTACATTTGTTGCTATCATCATTCTCAAAACATCTGCTTTCTACTTGAGACCTTGGTATCAGCTTCTCATTTTCCTCCACCCTCACAAACCCTTGATAATTTATAGATTATTATTATTTTGTCCCACTTCACCCACTTTTCTGTTGTCCATCCCACAGGGAGGAGGTTTTATATAGATACTTGTGATTGGTTTGCCCTTTCTGCCCCACCTCCCTCCCACCTTCCCTATATCACCACTTTCACCACTGGTCTTGAAGGGTTTATCTCTCCTAGTTCCCCTGTGTTTCCAGTTCCTATCTATACTGGTATACATTCTCTGGTCTAGCTGGATTTGTAAGGTAGAATTGGAATCATGATAGCGGAAGAAAAGTTGCACATTTATTCATTGCTGCACTGCACCCTGATTGGCCCTTCTCCCTGTGACACTTCTGTGAGGAGATGTCTAGTTGCTTACAGATGGGCATTGGGTCCCCACTCTGCACTCCCCCTCCTTCACAATGATGTTGATTTTTGTTCTCTGATGCCTGATATCTGAGGTCATGTCGTTTTTAAATGTGTCCCTGGAATGGCTTTACTTTGTTTGTCATCGCCCTCAATATCAAGTGAAGTGATGTAGCAGTCTCCTAGCATCCGGAGACGGGCCTCAAATTCAGCTCCACAGCAAAGAACAATCATGTGCCTGATATCCTGGAGGATGATCAAGCTGAGCTTGGAGCATCATGCTGTCCCTAGAAAACCAACATGCTTCCAGAAACATTGGTGGTCACATTAAAGAATAAAGGAGGTGGCCATCTAGCTCAGGAGCAACAAAGTCCACGTGCCTGTGTGATCACAAGGTGTCAACGGGATCAGATATCAGACATCAAGAAACAAAACAGATATCACTGTGAATGAGGGGGGGGGGTGCCGGTTGTGGACCCAAAACCCATCTGTGGGCAACTGGACGTCCCCTCACAGAAGGGTCTCAAGGGGGAGACGAGCCTGTCAAGGTGCAGTACAGCTATGATGAAACATACAACTATCCTGCAGTTCTTTAATGCTTCCTCTCCACCATACCATGGTCCCAATTCTACCTTACAAACTCGACTAGACCAGAGGATGCACACTAGTACAGTTAAGAACTGGAAACACAGGAAAACCAGGACAGATTAACCCTTCAGGACCAGTGGTGAGAGTAGCAATACAGGGAGGGTTGAGGGAAGGTGAGGTAGAAAGGGGGAACCAATCACAAGGATCTACATATAACCTCCACCCTGGGGGGATGCCAACAGAAAAGTGGGTGAAGTGAGGCACTGGACAGTGAAAGACATGACAAAATAATAGTTATAAATTCTCAAGGGTTTGTGAGGGAAAGAGGAGCAGGGGGGAGGGGGGCGGAGGAAGAGCTGATACCAAAGGCTCAAATAGAAAGCACATATTTTGAGAATGATGAAGGCAACAAATGTATAAATATGCTTTACATACAATGGATGGATGTCTTCAATTAGCCCCCAATAAAATGATTAAAATATGAAAACAAAACAAAAACAGAATAAATAAGGCAGTTAAAGAAGGCTCCCACTGGTCCAGCTGTGATCATTTTGGCATTAGCAGAAAGCAGTGTGGGGTCCAGAACCCTAATAAGCATACCTCACATGCACAAATTGTAATGGCATTTACAGAAAATATAGCACACAGGCTAATAATGCAAACTATGTACATCTGTATTCAAATTTTGATCAGCAAAATTTCATCTTGACAAACCAAAGAATTTATTGAAATCTCAAAAGGGATGCAAAATCTAATTAGCTCTCCTTGGACAATAAACATTTGATTTGTGAAAGGTTTTATCACTATTTTAAAAAGGCATAAGCTTGGAAAATCAAATTACCTTCCCAGAAGATGAGTCTAATGGACACCAACTCATGATGCATCCTCTAGAAGCCGCCTGCACGCCTGTGCCATGAGCATCACCAACCCACAGAGTCTCCTTGTGCAGTGGCCTCATGGTGACTCTGTGCCCTCGTTGGATGAGTATCAAAAAAAGAATCTACCTGTCCTATTAGTGCTGGTCAGGCTTATCTATAACAAGATTTGCAATGATCCATAATTTCGTGTAAGATTTGAAGATGTTTGAAAATAAAAGCCTATTAAATTTCCATAAATTTTATTGAATTTCCAAGAGTTGCCTAAAGGTTTCAAAAATGTTTGCTTCTTAGAATTGAAAGTTCTTTGCTGGAGAGGGTAATGTATTAAGAAAATCAGCGAAATTAAATTTAAAAGTATGGTTTGAAATGTATAGGAATCTGATCAACCAGACAGTGAAGCAGGGCAGTATAATTAAGGAAGATTTCATCTGTAAAGCCCATGGGCTAGTGAAAGTTAATCAAAGAACAAGTAGAGAAAAAAAAACATACAAAATTTTTATATTCTTATACAAAATTTAGTCATTAAAAAAGTTGCTGTTGAGTTCATTCTGACTCCTGGTGATGCTACGTGTGTGTTCATTTGGTGTCCAGTGGTTGATTCTGTGGAAGTAGATCATCAGGCCCTTCTTCCTCTTTGAAGCTTGCCTAGAGGTAGACTCAAGCAGCCTACCTTTCTGTGAGAAGCTGTTATCCATGTTCATTAGCCATTTGCACTACCCAGGGACTTGAAACTTATTAATAAGCTATGATGTTTGCACATTGAGATTTTAGGCTTAAGAGACATAGGGTGGGCTGAGCCCCGGTGGCGTAGTGGTTGTGCGCGGGACTGCGACCCACTGGGACGGAGGTTCAATTCCAGCAGTGGGGCTGGGCCTCCTACTCCCACCGCCGGAGAGCAGTGATGCCCCCCCCCCCCCAAAAAAAAGAGACATAGGGTATTTAAATGTACTATTTCAATGAACTGAATCATAATTAAAACATGCATAATTCCTAAGTATCCCTGTCCTGCACATCAAATAGTTAGCCCCCACAGATGCCCTGAGACCTCTCATTTCCCAGGCTCTCACACAGCTTCCCAGACAAATAGTTGCCTGAGAAACTTCTACTGACAGAAATTCCTACTAACTACACTGTGGCCTCCTGCAAGGGAAGTGCAAAGAAGGCTTTTGGAGTCATGCAGACCTCAACTCCAAAAATCTGCCTCCTAAGACCAAAATCACGTTGGACCCTCTCTCCAGAACCTGCCACATTTTGTTATGGGAAAAAAAAGCCCTCTTTTTTTCTCTATCCAATTCCACACTCAGGAAAGGATCTACCAAAGTTTTCTATTGTGCTGCTTTAACTCCCGTCACTTGGCATGGTAGGAGCTGAATGAATAAATGAATGGGTTCATCAGAATGTTAGAATTTCAGGCAACCAGCAAGTGGTAAGAATGCACAGAGGTACACTAAAGCATAGACAGACAACCACGTGCTTCTTCAAAGTACTCACCATTACACTGACCATATTATTCAGACCATAAGATGCACTCCCACCCCCCAAAGTAGGGGGGAAACGAGGGTGCATCTTATGGTCCAAAGGTGTGGTACCCCAGACCATTTTAGTATATTGGTATTATTTGGTTCAGAATATTTTTTTCTTGTTTTCCTGCTCTGAAAACTGGGTGTCTTATGGTCAGGTACATATGTTTCAAAATATATGGTAATACATTTGTCAAATCTGCTATTCCATTCTTGGAAACACCTTTCAAACTCATCTGTTTGGAAGGCTGACAACATCTCCTTCATTTTTTTTCTTCGCCTTTTCCTATGTCTCAATTCACTTTCCTTTCATGTGCCTCTTCATTCTCAGAAACAAAAAGAAGTCTCACTGAGGTGAGATGGTCAAGTGTGGGGCCAGAGAGGCATGCTGTTTTTGCCCAAAACTGGTGCACTGAGATGGCTGTGTGAGCAGGTACATTGTCATGGTGGCAAAACCATTCCCCATCTGCCTCTTTTTTTAAGATCATACTATTGGTGGGGGCTCTAACAGTTATTATAACAATTCATACATCAATTCAATCAAGCATATTTGTACCTATGTTGCCATCATTATTGCTAAACATTTACTTTCTATTTGAGTCCTTGGGATCAGCTCCTCTTTTTTCCTTCTCTCCCTTTTCCCCCTCATGACCCTTTGATAAATATAAATTATTATTATATCTTACACTGACCCGTATATCCCTTCCCCCACAGTTTCTGTTGTTTGTCCCCAGGGGTGAAGTATGTAATGTGTTGATCATTGCATTTGTTTCCCCTTCCTCCCCTCCACTCCTCACCTTTCTCTTCCTTCCTGTTATCACTACTCCCATTTCTGTTCCTAAGGGGTTTATCTAACCTGGATTCTATATGTCATGAGCTCGTATGTGTAAACTGTACACATGTTCTGGTCTAATCTGCAGTGAAATGCAGGACTGGGGTCACAATAGTGTGAGGCAAGGAAGCCTCAAGGAACCAGAGGAATATTGTGTGTTTCATTGATGTTATACTTCGCCCTGATTGATTCGTTCCTTCCTTGTGACCCTTCAGTAAGGGGATGTCCCATTGTCTAGAGATGGCTTTTAGATCTCTGCTCCAACCCCCCTCTCTCTCAACATTTTGTTTGTTTGTTTGTGGTCTTCTGATGCCTATTACCAATCCCATCAACACCTCATGATCACATAGGCTGGCATGCTTCTTCCATGTGGTCTTGTTAGTTTTCTGCTTAGATGGCTGCTTATTAAACTTCAGTCATTTAAGATCATGGATACTATATCGGGCACCATCAACTTTCTTCACCACATTTGCTTGTGCACCCCTTTTGTCCTCCGCAATAGTGCAGGGAGGGTGAGCATCACAGAATGCCAAGTTGTTAGAACAAAATGTTTTTGCATTGAGGGAAGGCTTAAGCAGAGGTACAAAGTCCATCCACTACCTCTGTGTATTGCCATATAAATATGTACATATGCCGACATCACTATTTTTATTAATCTATTTACATATGTACATACCTATGTTTATACCTCTATCCATAGCTTTACTTCCTAGATCTTTTCTGTTTCTTTTTACCTTACTCCTGCCCCTCTCTACAACCTCCTCATTGTTGATTTTATTTCCCTACTTGTTCCCCTGTCTATGGAGTTGTTTGCTCACTGCTCACTTACCCTGCCTCCTTCTTCCCCTAAGTACCTCCAGAACCTTTAGTCCTGCTGCTTTCTCCTCAGGCTAGTTTCCCACACCTGTAAGTAGGCAAACCTACAATAGTGGAGATTGAATTTAAAAAATTAAAAATAATAACTAGCCAAAAAAGCATATAATTCTGGTTCTGTCTGCTGACCTTTATGACTATCTCCCCAATGATTCTAGGGGTTTCTGGGAGCTGCTCCTAGTAGTCTGAGGTCTATTTTGGGGGCTTTTTAGGAGTTTTGTGTCTTGGCTTTGCTACCATTGCTGATCTGTTATGTTCCATTCTTGGTTCGCCTCACTGTGTGTATTGGGGGGGTGGCGGGGTGGTTTCAGACCAGACTTTCTACCATGTGTCACTAGTATTGCCCTCTGTCCCAGTATGCTCCAGTGAGGGGACATCATGTCTCAAGCTGTTATCATCCCTATAGACCTCTCTTTGTCTTAGCAGCTCCATGCAGGGACATTATCCTCAGGGTTTGGACTAGACCCTTACTCTTTTTTCTTCTAGGTTTGCATCATGCTGGCCCCTCTCCCTAACCTGTAGGTTTAGTATTGTCTTCTGCAGCACATACTTCTAGGGAGGGGGTCAGTTTGGCTCTAAATCAGACCTTTTTTGTCTCAGACTGTATGTTATATTTTCAGAACCTTGAAATAAAAGGTTTGTTTTGCAGTCTGACATGGTGGAATAAACTCCAAATGCACTCTGTCAACATTTTTGTCCATTTGAGAAGTTAACAGATATCCAGAACAAGGTTTGTCATCAATCAACATTTCACCTTTTTTGAAATGAGGATGCTACTCAAACACTTGAGTTTTCCAACAGTGCTGTCCTTCCTTGTAAGCTGTATTCAACATCACAACAGATTCTGCAGCATTTTTCCCCAATCTGGACACAAAATTTCACAGCCATACTGTGTGTTCTCCTAAATCAGTCATCACCAAAAATAAGGTTTCAGCAAAAATGCTTTTACAAAAAAAGAAAATTCACTGTGACCAGAGGGAACGTTCCCAGGTGACACCAGTGGATACACTCACTCAGAGTGAGTTGCTCAATCTCACCTAGAGGGAAAAATGTGTACTATAAAACTTCCACCCAGCAGAGCTTTTCCCCATTTTGCAGAGGTACCCTCTAATTTAATTCACACATATTAAAAGAACTGTGCAATCATCACCACAATTAACATTAGAACAGCTTCTTCTTTTTCATGCTCCTCACCTTCCCTTCCTTACCCCTGTTGTTGTGGCCATTAGGTGTTATTGGGACAGTTACGATCCATGGGCACTCTTTGAACAACAGAATGAAAAACTGCCCAGTCCTGTACCATCCTCCCAAGTGTTCTTATGTTCAAGTCTATTGTTGCAGCCACCGTGCCATCTTGTCACGGGCCCTCCTCTTTTCTGTCTCCCCTCTCCTTTAGCAAGTATGGTGTTCTTTCCCAGAGACTAGTCTCACCTGATAGCATACGCAAAGTATGTGAGACTAAGTCTCACCATCCTTGCCTATAATCAGCTTCTGGCTGTAA
Source organism: Nesogale talazaci (assembly GCA_004026705.1). Lineage (NCBI taxonomy): Eukaryota > Metazoa > Chordata > Mammalia > Afrosoricida > Tenrecidae > Nesogale > Nesogale talazaci. Next base: position 41,665 of record PVJH01017263.1, on the reverse strand, counting down.
TTTTTCTGAGACAGATTAGAGGTTTTTGATTGTTTTTGTGTTTTGGGCAGTTCTGATACTTCCAATATTCTTCCCCAGCACTATAATTCAAAAGCATGAATTCTTCTTAGTCTTTCATATTTAATGTCCAACTTTCACATGTGGTGACTTGTGTGTTGTCATACCCCTAGAAATTAATCCAGTTTCTATCTCTACAAATTTATTTTTCTTGGATTTTATCTACAGAAAATTAGACAATACAAAACCAAGAAAGAAATCAGAAAAATCTCAATTGGAAAGAAATTGGAAAGTATTAAAAACAGAAAAAAACTTTAAAATAGATCACATAAGAGATCAAACTATAAGATTTTACATTTTAACCTAACTATATCTAACCTAACATAATCAACTGTACAACTGATAGTAAGGCTATTCACATCTCTGAATTATGGTCAGAGGGAATTCACTCAGAGGATTAATCCATGTGGGGACCCTGCAAATACATCTTGGGCTTTAATTGCTATTTGTAGCCAGGTTACATGATATAGACAACTGGGGCTTTAGACTCTGTCCTTTCAAGGCACACAACATCCTTCATAGGTCACAACAGAAGGATATACTATTGGCTAAGTTAATGATACTATCTATAGAATTCCCTCATATCCCATGGGGATAATTTATAAGGTTCTCTCTTATAAAATGAGAATGATGTCTCTAAACAAAGCAGAGATAATATAAATGGATTTGGGAATCCCACTTAAATGTAGCCCTAATCTAAATACAATTAGTTCTTAAGACATGGCTGTATTCAATACTCACCCTCATGATAAGACATCACTCAGATAGGGTGGCAAAGAACCTAGATGGTGCCCAGCCATCAGAGAGAATAGCATCTGGAGTCTATTATCTTCAAACAAGCTGCCATCTAAATGAGAGGTCAGCTAAGTCCACATGGAAGAAGCACACTAGCCTGTGTGATTCAAGGATTGTAAATAGTAAAATACAAAAGCGGTAGGAAGAAATAGTATCACAGCTTAAATCCTGTAGCAGGAAAGCAGCTGGAGATACTATGTAAAGTGACGAGCAGCTGTTTTCATACAGAGCAATAGGGGAAGCAGGGGGGTTGATAATGGAAATAGGTAACTCATCGGTTGGAGTGAAGTGGGGGAGAGTGCTTCTAATAAAGGGCCCAGATTTTAACATTGGTAAAGTGGGACACCACTGAGGGGCGGGGGACGTGGGGTGTAGATGGAGTATATTCCATTCTCGTTCTCCCTCCCTTCCCTAGCCTGTCGTGCATTCTTTTCAAAAATCGGGTTTTTTAAACGCCGCAGAACGCGGGGAAAATTGTTTGAGATCGGGACTGTCCCGCCCAAAGTGGGACGTCTGGTCACTTTGGACAACACAGCCAAAGGAGGCAAGGTCACCCTCGCAGTCACTTTCTTGGGTTAAACGGGATATCAAGCCCTCTCTCCAAAGCCTGGGAGAGGCTGCCGCCGCCAGTGTGGTCAGACCGCCACTGACAAGCCACCAAGTCCCACCGGGTGGGGAGCGGGGGCTGAGGGCGATGGTCCCAGACGCTGCGCAATTCTCGCAGGAATCCCTAGGGCGTCCTGGATGCTTTCTGCAGGGCTTCAACCCGGCCCCGCCTCCCGCCCCAGAAGCCCCGCCTCTCGCCCCAGCCCGGCGTGCTTTGCGCCTGGCTCCGCCCACGCGCGTTCCCCTGCAGCGCCCTTGGAGCTGGCAGAAGTGGGGTCCCCAGCCGACGCAGCTTTTCCTCGGCCTCGGGAAGTAGCCAAGGAGGTGAGAATGGAACATGGAGCCCCCGCACCAGGACCCCGTAACTTGCGCCGGCGCCTCCGAGCCCGTAGCCCAAGAGGTCTTGGGGCAGGGCAGCCCCCACCACGCCCCTTCCCTACCTGGCCTGTTTCTTCCGCAGGACTGTTTTGTTCATTGAAATAAGCCAACAGATGCCTCCCCCGTTCTTATCAGCAGGAGCTTCTTTGGGAATCATATTTTTCTCAGGAAGTATGTAATTGCTTTACCGAAGTAAAGAAATTATGAGTTTTATGTAAATAATTACAGATGACATTATTGGAAGTTCAGGATGTATTTCAAAAATAACCAGTTCGGGGGAGGGGAGGAGAGGACAGGAGTCGGAGTAAATCCAAACCACGATTGGCCATGAAGGAATTGATGGTTGGTTGAAGTTGAGTGATGTACTCCTTTTCCAACTTTTGTATTTTATGTTTGTAATTTAATAAAGCGCTTTCTAGAATGCGAAATTAGCTGTAAACTCTTGAATGCCTGTATTTGATTACATTCCCGCATTGCTAAATTGTGATTTTGGCCAATTCTTTGTCAGTGTCTCTGTTTCCACAACTTTAAAATCACAATGATGTCCTGCGGAGGATTTGGGTTTTAAGTAATACATATAAAGGGCGCAGAACTGTGTCTAGCATATAGTAAGTACATAAATTAGCAACTGGGTGTAAATCAGAAGTATTGCTATTAGGATTAGAGTTCATAGAGGTTGATTCTAAGTCTCTCAGTTACACACTTGTCTTAGTCTTCTTGACATGCCTTCCCCAAAATGGAGAGTGTACATTTTATGCCATGAGATCAGGGCTAATGTATTGTAAAGCTCAGAGGACAGCTTCCCTGTTATTGAAGCTTCACAGCAACCTTACAGGAATGCTGACCCACAAAAAAACTGGTAGGGAGAGATCACAGAATTGCCATCAAGCAATTCTGTGGAAAATTGGTGGAAATCTCAATGAGGTTTGACATTTCCTGTTTCAATGGGACATCCTTGCCCCAGCTCCAGAAGTGAAAAACCTGGGAAGCACAGCCAGCTCAAAGAGTTGGTCTCTCTATTAATCTTTTTAACACCTTCACAGTACATGTTAGACAATTCCATGGAACACATCTTAACCTAGGATGTGTATGACTTACCAATACATTCTTGAAATCACGGTCCAATCAAAACAGTGGCTTCTTAGAGAATGCTGCTCCGGTGAAATTTAAAGCAAAGAAGTCAGTACTGAAGGCTTTAGTGATTGTCATTAACCTTTCAAAATGGTAGTCTTGAAAGAAATTCTCAAAGGACAGTCACAAGGACTTGATGCAATGATGTTTTAAGAACTTTGAAAAAAAATGTATTTGTGGGGCAAAGGCCAGGAAAGTGGCCCGAAGGAAGATTTTTCTAATCTCATGCACTTTCCCGTTCTTCCAGAAAAGCAGGGCCCGTTCAAGGAGATTTTCCTTGGACTGCCATGCCCCATCCAACCTCCAGCCCTGCCTTTGCCCCTTCAGACTTCTCTTTATTCTCAAACCTCAAAGAAGATTGAAACGGGACACAGTCCCTCAAGGATACCCGTTGGCATGGTGTAAACTGAGCCGTGCTGAATTCTATGGGAATGATTAGAGCGAGCATGGCCTTCAAAAGTATATAGTCTTAGATGTAGGGTATGTCTAGAAAGAGTAGCTTCACATTTTGATTTTTATTTCATAAGCGTTCTATGATTTTATAGCAATCATTTTGACTTACTCTTACATATTTTGCCAAAAAATTAGAGATCACCTGTATGGGGAGAGTAAATGGACTGAGATCTTTATATCAATGTTATGAAGATAAAAATAAAACTAAAAGCCAAGAACAGTACATTCCCATCGAGTCAATTCTGACCCAGTGACCCTATAGGACAGGGTAGAACTGCCCCTGTAAGTTTCTTAGACTTAACTTCACAGCAGTGGAAAGCCTCTTTCTCCCACAGAGTAGCTGTTGCTTTCAAACTGCCGACTTTGCAGTGAGCAGCCCAACTTGTAACCACTACACTACCTGGGATCCCCCAGAGAAGCACAGCGTTTACTACAAGGAATACTTGCTTATGTCAGGCTTTAAATGTTTTATGTGTGTTCATTCATTTACTTAGCAAGCATTCTGTAGAAGCTGTATTCTGTATTCTGTCAAATACCTGTTTGATGGAAATTGGTCATAGAGCTAGTGTGATGTTGGAGCTTGGATGTGAAACAAAGCAGCCTGACTTGGTCCATTCTCTATCAGTTAAAGAAGCTGGGCACCAGGGGATGTTAAGTCCATGCAGACATGGACATTGTTTCACTGACATCTCTCTTTCTTAGCCAGGTTGTCAACGGTGGCAGTACTCATGGCAGGACCCCTGTGGTGGGCCGCAACATTTACCCGCAGACACAGAACAGGCCTCTTGGTGTCGTCTTGCGCAGGTCTGGTAGGAGCCCAGATCTCCTACCACCTCTTCCCAGATCCTGTGATCCAATGGCTGTACCAGTACTGGCCTCAGGGCCAACCAGCACCTCTCTCCCAGGAGCTGCAGAGCCTCTTCCAAGAGGTGCTACAGGACATGAGTGTCCCTTCAGGCCATTGCTTCAAGCCTTTCATCTCTTTCACCTTCCAACCTGTGAGTGCTGGCTTCCCACGGCTGCCCGCTGGAGCTGTGGTGGGCATCCCTGCCAACTTCTTGGGTCATCCAGTGACCAACACTGACCAGCCTGGGGTGATATATGGGCAAAGAGTGGACTGGCAAAGCCCAGCTGGCACCCGGCTAAGAGATGCCCTGACCCTGTCACATGATGCTCAGAAGTTTGCCTTGGCCAGAGAGGTGAAGTACTTGGAGAGCGGTGCAGCTGCGCTGGAGACCCTGCTGGCCCCGACTTGTCTGGCAGGAACCTGGGTACTCGGAGTGGGAGCTAAGCAGGCGATGGGGCTCTATGCGGGTCCCATGAGTTTACGGGTTGCCTTCCACTTGGTGGCAGCAGTGGTGGGCTTTGTGGTCTATGCCTTCTCTACAGACACACTCACTCACACGCTGGAAGCCTGGCTGGACCGCCACACAGCCTCCATGTCTTCAGCCTATGCTAGGGGTGGAGTGGAATTCTATGAGAAAATTCTGTCGGGCAACCTGGCAGTACGCAGTCTCCTGGGCAGACAGGGAGAGAAGCTGTACACCCCCGGTGGGAACATCATTCCAAGACACTGGTTCCGCATAAAACATTTACCCTATACGGCCCGCCGAGACTCTGTGCTGCAGGTATGGAAGGGGACTCTCAAACCAGGCCACTCCTGAGGAATCATCACAGACAGCCAGTTCCTACCTGACGAGCACCACCCTGCTATTGACTCTGGGCATTTCTTGATGCCACAGGGCCCACGGGTCAATGTCAGAAACAGCACAGGCTTTGGCATGAAATACCCCAGAGTCTACCCTAACCCCCGCCCCCTTGTGAACTCTGTGCACTGGATGTGGTTCAGTGTGAACCTGAGCCTTGACATACTCAGCTGAACAATGAACAAAGAAAACTCACAAGAATATGGAAGTGGTTAAAGATTATAAGAGAGAGCATTTCATAAATAAATAAAAGGTCTCTTCTCAATCTTGGAATACCGGCAAGCTATGGGAAGGTCCCCGACAAGTTGGACTGAGACAGTGGCAGCAACAGTGGGACCAAACGTCAGACCAGTTGGGAGGGTGGCACGGGACTGTGCGGTGCTTACTTCTGTTGGACATAGGCTCACTCTGGGTCAGAACTGACTCAGTGGTACCTAACAACAACAACATGGAAGTCTGGCCACCGCTCTACTGCCAGAGATGGATGCATATGAATGCTCGCTAGAGTGAGAATTGTGCCTCCCAGTTTGTGCAAGCTCAATTTTTCTCTGCTGTGTCAAGATTAAAAGATTTTAAAGACTGCCTGAGACGTTAATGTTGACATGGTTGCTGGGAAAGACGGCTTTGAGGTGAGCACAAGTAACATTCTCTGAATACTGTGGGCAGCAATCAGGGATTCTGGGACACCAGGGAAAGCACTGTCTCTTGGGTCTAGATGAAGAGGAGAAAATTTGTGCTCACACCTGGTGGGCCCTGTCATGTGGGACAGCCAGATGGAGCACTGGCTGGAGGTGAAGGAACAAGCCATTGGCAAATCCAAGGCCCTGCAGGCAGGGTGTCAAGGATGTAACAGAGCATGGTTAGGGCTTAGAGAGAGCATGAGTTTGTTCATAGGGGCAGGATGGAAGTAGGGAGCAGCCCACCCCTGGGGGCCACACGCAGGACTCAGAGATGCTCTGCTTGTTTCCATGAACCCCCAGCTGGTGAACAGAGAGCACCGCCACTATGCTACCTTAGACTCAAAGGGAGAGGCGGGGGCCCGGGAGGCACCCACAGGGCAAGGTGAGCAGATTAGTGAGTCGGGCAAACCATCAGGGGGTGTGCTACCCCGAAAGAGTTTAGAGAAGCTCATTGTGCTCATTGTGACTCACGCCACATCGTGGGGAGGCAGCCAGCAGCAATCCCTAGAGGCCCTCCCACGCGGGCTGGGCGATAAGGCACTTTCCTGCTTGCTGAAGCTCTCAGCTTCAGCTCTAGTTCCAGCTCCCTCCGGACTGTCCTTACCTACACTCCGCTCCTGAAGGTTTCTCAGGGGGTCACAGTGCCAGTGCTGCTGCTGCCATCGCTATAGGGCAAAGGCCACATGAGGCCTCCCAAATCCTGGCCGTGGGGCGTGCATTTAGGGGTCTGAATCAGGTAAGCGCTGCTGCTCACATCCCCCCTGCCCACATTACTTTACCCCAACCATTCAACACTTCTGCAACTAAATGTGTGTGTGTGTGTGTGTGTGTGTGTGTGTGTTCTGTGTTTCGCGGGTGTGGGGATCAGTGCCCTGCAAAAGCTCTTGTCTCCCTCTACACTTCTGACTCAGACTTGCATTCTGGACAGGCTACTCCCAATACCCACACGTGTCGTGCAGGACACTGAGCTCACAACCCCCACGCTGCCCAGCATTCTCTCCCTCGTGCATTCGTTGCAACCCCCAAGCCTGACTTGAATGCTGACCTTCCTCAGGCTTCACCTGAGTCTCCTAGCTCTACCCCCACCCCGTCGTTCTCCTTGTCCTTGAAAACATTACTTTCAACTTAAAGCCTTTAAGGCAGAGGTTCTCAACCAGTGGGTTGCGACCCCTTTGGAGGTTGCACCACCCTTTCACAGCAGTCACCCAATTCATAACTAGCAAAATTACAGTTAATGAGTAGCAATGAAAATTAATTTTATGGTCGGGGGGGGGAGGGGGGTCACCACAGCATGAGGAACTTTAAAAGGGTCACGACAATAAAAAGGTTGAGAAGCACTGCCTTAAGGCATCACTTGCCTGGCTAAATTCCCAGCTCTACGCCTGACCCAAATCACCTGTCCATCGGTTTCTCACTTCTGCCTCTGGATCCTAGACTTGCTAGCCTCCTTGGTTCACAGCTTTTCCTGGCCACCCCCCAACCCCATAGGTCTCCCTCTGTAGTGGATCGTGGATCTGTTCTCTGGAATGCTGTTTTTCTGGCACACCCTTTGCTCTGTTATTTAGGACTTCCACTAGAATAAATAGTCAGGGACCTGACGTGATTCGAGTGTCATTCCTTCCCAGGACCTCCCTTATCTCACCACAGATTCGCTCCTGTGAGCTCTCCTCCATCATGTCTTCCTCATTATCATTGCTAGCTGAAAGGAACTGTGTTGTTAGCGGGCTAGCGTGCCCTTGCTGGCATGTAATATCACCAGGTAAGGATTGGATGCTTTCATTCCTATGCCTCTTGTTGGGTGCCATTCAGTCAGCTCTGGCTATGTCAGCCTCATGTAGAATAGAACACCGCCTGCTCCTGCACCATCCTCACGGTTCAGTTCATTGTTGCAGCTGTTGCATCGTCACTTTTTTGTCATTTTTTTAAATAAATGACACTCTTACTCTCCAACAAACAGTCTGAGTGATTAAAAGAAAGCTACAGGAGCTTACACCAGGTCATCATGGTTCTGTACCTGACCCAATCTCATTTTCCCAGCTTCATGAGAACATTCCCTTGGGGCTGGCCTCAATTGGTCTTGATTACTGGCTTCAGTGTGGACATCAGGACTCTTGGGTCTCATAAGTCACAGATCACTACTCACAGTATCAGGAATAGGATAGATAAATGCCTAAAATGACACATTATACCCCTACAGAAAGATAACATGGGCTGATAACAGAAAGGTTAGCATACTAGGGCTTTGCAATTGTTGACCTGTAAGTATACCTTGCAGCTTCCCTCAGGTACCTGCTACTTGACATCGGTGAGTACCTAATGATTCGAGTTCCCCTCCTCCCCCCCTCCCCACCACTCCATGATTCTCTGGACATGAATGTGCAAAGAAAACACACATACTCAGGCACACACAGTCAGATGTGGGCAGAGGACAAAGTTTGTTCTGACTCTGTGCCCACCTAGTATCTGTGACACAGGGTCCTCCCAGCCATTCCTGGAGATGGATACACAGGAACAGAAACACCCAATCCCCATCCTGTTTGGGCCTCCTGTTCGTCTTTTGCCTTCCAGGTCTCTATAGTGATGTTGATAGGACTTTTACTATACTTTCAAAGGCAACTTCTTTGTCATTAAAGGGGGACATAGTGTTATGTCAGTTTTACAGATGAAGAAAATTCCTCACAATGCTTTATAAATACCAGAACCAGGATTTGGAATAGACAATACCTCTAGAACCCATTCTCAAAACAACACTTATTTTTTATGGTACAAACTTGTACAATACAACTCTTACAATGCATTGGTAGTAGTTCTGGGGTGTGTTAGTCTGGGTAGACTACAGAGAAATTCATAAACACTCGTGTGTATAACAAAGAGTTTTATATACGAGAGCAGTTGAATACCGAAAAAACAGCCCACCCCAGTTAGATAAGTCCATAAGTCTAATATTAGCCCATATGTTTGATAGCAATCTATAAAGTTCTCTTCAGACTTATGAAACATGGGCAATAATGTCAAATGCAGAAAATTCACAGGCCTTGGATCCAGTGGTGGTGTAAGCATCGCATCCCCAGTAGGAGTCTTGATGAGGCTCTTTCAGTTCCAGGGTTCCAGCATAGCTTTCTGTGTCTTGTCAGCAGCATTGTGTCCCAGGGAGTGAGCATGTGTCCTGCCTCTAGTGAACTATTTATCTCCTTAGCACCTCCAAATGAGGTCATCAAGCTATAACCTGAACAACAAGCTAAACTCCACACCTTTACTCTTAATCCTCTCAAATTGACAACATTATATAACTAACGCAGTTACTATAATTTAAACATTGGACTGGGATTCAAATCTTCGAACTGTTCCAGGGAAGAAAGATGAGATTGTTCCCATGCTAATTTACAGTCTCAGAAACCCCGTATAGGATTATTTTGAGATGGAATCAACTCAATGGCAAAGTTCTTTTGAGTTCAGACTCACCTCCAGGGCCATCTGGAACTCTAGGAGAGAACCTTTCAGCTAAATGAAGGAAGGGTCACTCCATTGTGTTTAGTCCTTAAATGACAATGGGGTGAGAAGTAGGCTATTAGGGAATTCTATATGACCCTAGCTGAGGACAAGAAGATCTTAAGACTCAAGGGAGAGTACAGCCAGCTGTGGGCTTAAGTGTAGCGCATACTCATGAGCAAAGTAAATTTGAACTAGTGATTTCATCTCTCTAATGTTGAGTTTCTTATTAAATGGGAATTTTTTATCTATTTTTTATTGTGCTTTTAAAAACAGCAAATTTGCCCTTTTAAGTATTAGTTACATTCACAATGTTGTATAATCATCACCACTGTTTCCATAACCTTTTTATTGTGCCAAGTGTAAACTACCCATTAATAATAATTCCAGTTAAACAACTAAAGAGTTGGCAGTTTGAGTCTCCTTCAGCAGAAAGACTTGATTTTACTTCCAAAATGTTAGCCATTGAAAATCCAATGGCATATACTCTGTGTTAGTCATTGAAAATCCAAGGGAGTTTTGGTTGCCATGAATCAGATTAGACTTGATGGCAACTGGTTTCTTTGTTTCTTAACATTTGCTCTGCCCAGAATTTAAGTAATAAATTAATTGGAGATGATGGAAGTGGTCATCCTTATGTTGTTTCTGATCTTAGGAGGAAAGCTTTCAGTCTTTCATTTCTGAGTACAATATAACATTTTTTAAATGCTATTTATCATGTTGAAGTTCTATTCCTAGTTTGCTAGTGTTTTTATCATGAAAGGGTGCTGGGATTTTATCATGTGCTCCCTCCCACATACACCACCCCCCCCCACTACCACCACCCTTCATTCTGCTACTATACATTGAGTTCTTTAATTGAATCGCTCTTGCATTCCTAGGATAAGTCCCTGTTGGTCATAATGTATAATTCATTTTGCTAAGCCTAATAATAATGAACTGCTGTAGTCCTTGTTCATCTGAAGATGTCTTCATTTGTCCTTTATTGGGAAAATTGGCCAGATCCAGACTTGGGGGTTAACAGTTTTTTCTTCTTTTCTCGTCCTTAAGTGTCTTCCCATTGTCTTCTGGTATCCATAATTTCTGCTGAGAAATCAGCTGTTTATTTTGTCCCTTGTTTGTGATATGTTACTTCTCTTGCTATTTTCAAGATTCTCTCTTTGTCTTTCAGCAATTTTACTATAATATGTCTTGGAGTGTATCTATTTGAGTTTCTTCTCCATGAGTTTTACTGAACTGCCTTAGTGTGGATAGTTAGGTCTTTCATCAGATTTTAGAAGCTTCTGCTATTATTTATTTAAATATAGTTCCATCTCTTTTACTTTTCACTTTCTTCTGGAATTCCTAAACTATGCAGTTATGTGTATGAGCTGTTGAATAGATGTGTAAGATGTTGCTGGGTTTGATGGTGATATAGTGGGGTCCTTCCTCGAGGAATCAACGCTCTCATTCAAAGGCTTGTGGGTCTGTAAACTGGCCCACAAGTCTGGGAATTGGCCTAGGAGTCATAACTCTCTATTCTGCTGTCTCAAATTAGACTGTCATTCACATAAAATTTTTGAACTTGTGTAGTCAAGTAGATATTTAGTGACTTTTCTATCTGTGTCAGTCCTAGACACATCTTGCCTAAGAAGCCAAAACCATAGATCCGTAAGTCAAACTATGGTGATTACTGTTTGACTCTGCCATCCATACAGTAGCCATATCCACCTTGTCTTTATACATTAAGTGGTGTTGCTTGGACTAGTGTGACAGGGCACTAGAGTAATATGAAACTGGTTAAAAGAAATAAAGCTAACCACTAGTAAATGCATGGATAGCTGAACCAGGGTAGGTGGGAAGGTGGGACTACACCCGTAAATAAATATAGGTTTGACAGGACATTTACCTTTCCTGCAAATATATCAATGAATGTAGTGGAGGATATAGAGGACAAGAATCAAACTTTTGCCATCAAAAGGATGCTGGCTCATAGCGACCTCCTGTGGGTTTCTGAGACAGTAACTGTCTACAGGAGTGGAAAGGCCAGTCTCTCGCCTGAAGAGCTGCTGGTGGTTTTAAACTGCTGGCCGTGCAGATCACAGCTCGTCACGGAGCCACTACACCAGCAGACCACCAGGGCTCCCACAGAGGATCAGGGTGTGTGAATTTCTTAGATATAAGCAAACCCCTCAAGGAACTGAATCTTTGTTCCTAGGAATGAAAGACCATTGTCTCAAGGGACAGGACGGTCAATTGGCATAGCATAATCCAAAAAGATGAAGTTCTGTAACCTGCTTTGGTGAGTACTGACTGAGGTCCTGAAAGCTCTTAAGTAATCATGTAAGGTTCAACTCTTGTCTCTCCCTGTCTGGAAAAAAGAAAGATAATGAAAACTGGAGACACATGGAAATAGTCCAATGGACTGACTAATGGACTGTGGAAACATTAGACTCTGAGACCAAAAGTACTGTCAGGCCACCTCTCCCAACCAATTTGAAAGGGATCGCATTAGAAGGTTCTGGATAGAGTGGAAGAAAAATGTACAACAAAATTCAAAATCATCATAAGATGAGATTTACATAGATGGTTACATAGAGATTGGTGGAACTGCCAAGGCTATAAACCCAAGTTTAGAAATGAAAACATTCCCTGGCTCAATTTTCAACCAAACAGTAAATCTATAAGGGAAACTATAATATTGGTAAGGTGTGTATACTTAAAATAATCAACCATTTGAGATAAAAAGGGTAACATTTACCCAAGAATAAAGGTTTTGAAGGGTTAGAAAGAAGGAGGAATGGAAACAGGAGATGAAGGGAAGAAATGTTGGAAAAGTGATGTCACATAGTGGGAATTTTAATCCATAATGACACATGATGTATCTGAATCGCTAAATGGAGAACTGATCCTTTCTCTAAATTTCCCCCAGATAAACAATAAAAAGTTGAGTCCAGCACAATGCCTGCTATAGTGTAAAGCTGAAATTTCCTAAATTCTTTAATAATTTTGGTGGACCATCTTTTTGTTGCTTGTTTGCTTGCTTTGCTTGGTTTTTTTATTGCTGTGTCTGGGATTTTTTTGTTTGGTTTGGTTTTCTTATCCCAGTGTATTTATAAAACAATGAGCCGCAAGTGAAAATAAAGACAAATGAATGTCAGCCTAGATTTTTACTGTATTAGCAAATGACCACAAAAGCTTCTGAATGCTTGTTCTTCTTTTGGTTTCTTCTTAAAAGCAGTTTGAGAACTGGTACAGTCCACTGGCCACTTTACAGGGCACTGCCCTGGAGGAGGTGTCCATGGGTAGCATAAGTTGATAAAAATTTTGCTAAGGTTGGTGGTTCAAATCCACTCAGGTGTATCTTGGACAAAAGACCTGGCAATCACACTTCTCTGAAACACATGAGTCTTCACCTATGGACTCATCAGGTGCTGATTTGGCCTACAGGGAAAAACAATGGCTAGGAGTCCCAGCGAAAATTGCCAAATCAAGAACTAGATGAGCAAAACCTCAACATTATATAGAGAAATGTTGATTATCCCCATGAAGAACTTAATGAAAGTCAAAAATTCTCATGACCACCTTTTTACCACCCTCAGAGTCTGACCATTTCTTGTCTTAAAGTAGGACTGTTTTTGACATCTAAAAGTAATTGGCTAGTAATACTCTATCAATATTGATTCATTTAATTATAGCAATTATAACATACTAGTGCAGTTTACTAATATAAAAAACTGGGTATGAGGTATATGGGAACTCTACTATCTCTCATTGTGTAAATCAATTTGTAAATATAAAACTATTCTTAAAATAAAACCTATTTAGGGGCTGAACCCCAGTGGCATAGTGGTTGAGTGTGGGACTGCGGCCCATTGGCTTGGCGGTTCAAATCCAGCAGCAGCTCTCAGGAGCAAGGCTGGGTAGCTCCCACGACCACCAGATGGCAGTGATACCCCACCAATAAATAAATAAATACATAAAACCTATTTAAAGCAAGACAGACAGAAGTAACTTCTTTAATATTATATTTATTTTGTCTTGTTTTAAATAGACTTTATTTTAAGAATACGTTTAGAGCTCCCAATAATTTTTTTAATAAAGTCACCAATATCCCTGCCCAAGGCTGAAACCTAGATCTCCATGGAGGAGTGCCATCATGGCTCATTGTCTGGCAGAAAAGTTGCTGTGCGGATCATCGTGACAAAATTCACAGAGGAAATCCTTCCTCTGTGGTAACCAGGAACCATCCCAGCAAGGTAGCACCTACATACAAAGACACTACAAAAGATGTGAGGAAAGCTGCCCTCAGGAAGGGGCTTCACCCTCATCCTCTGTTGCAAAGCAGCCAAACTAATGCCAAGACAGGGCACTTCAGGAGCTCAAGTGATTACGGTGTTGAAGAAAAGGGTCTGGGGGAAAAACGTATTAGAAATAGAAAGCTAAAAATTTCATCTTTCTCCAGTGTTTCTTCAGTGGCAAGGTTAACATGCCATTGGGAGAGAGAATTAAAGGATCCACCTCTATTTTCAAGCAGGCAACAAAGAGTGGAGTAGGAGCTGAGAAGTAATAAATTGACAGTTTATACAGTTCTCAAAGAAAAAGACCAGCATGGGTGGCACGAAGTGCAAAGAAGGGTGTAAGGAGAGATACCACTAGGAGAAGCTGGCAGGGAACAGAATACAAGGGCCATGTGGCCCATGGTAATTTGTAAACTTTATTCTGAGTGCAGTGGAGAGTTTATAGCTGGAGAAGGGCATGCTCATGCTTGGAATTCAGAAAATTACCTTGATATGAACAATGGATTGACAGAATCCAGTCAAGGGGCACAGAGACTACTTAGGGACTGTGTAGTTAACATATGAGAAGCAGTGGTGGCTTAGCTTTGAAACATGATTGGATTTGAAAGAAAGAGATTAGGCTAAATTCAACAGTGTATTGTTGATGGGGTTAAGGAGTTTTGGTGACGCTGTTGGACTGCTAACCACAAAGTCCACTATTAAAAGCCACAAGCTGCTCCTAAGGAGAAAGAGAAGGCTATCTGCTCCTATGAAAGTTAGAGCCTCAGAAAGTCTGCAGGGCTGGAAACCGTTTTTGTGCCAAGAGCCATTAGAATATTTATAACATCAATCGAGGGCCCTAGTGGTCAAACAACTCACTCACCCCTAATGCAATAGCTGGAGCTGCTGATCTTGGTGAGGTATGTGATGTTTGCTGGTGCTGATGATCCATGACATTTATGTAGCCCAAGGGTCAGACATTCCGAGTCCTTATAGAGGGTCACTGTGAATTGGAACACTTTGTCTTCTCAAGCAGGCCTTTGCAATGCTCTGTGTAGCCCTTGGCTTTAGCTGTTCTATGATCTAGAGCAATGTGCAGAGTCTCTATGACCCATCTTTCACCATTTCTTTCAAAGTAAAGTATTACAGTGCAATGTACAAAGACTGGAATGAGAAAACTAAGAAGGTAGCACGTGCCCAATAAATATAAGCTGAGAGAGCTAAAGATTGTCAAGCCTCAGGTTGAAAATTTAAAGACTCTGGGCAAAATACTGAACAACATAGGAAGCATCAAAAGAAGATGGAAGGAATACACAGAGTCACTGTACCAAAAAGAGCTGGCTGACAGCCATTTCATAAGGTAGGATATAGTCACGAGCCAATGGTATTGAAGGAAGCAATTCAAGCTGCACTGAAGACATTAGGGAAAAACAAGGATCCAGGATTTGACAGAATATCCATTGAAATATTTCATCAAACTGAAGAAGTACCAGAAACACCCATCTAAGCAAAGAAATTTGGAAGCAAGCTATTTGGCCAACCAATTGGAAGGGATCCATATTTGTGCCCATTCCAAAGAAAGGTGACTCAACAGAATGGAAAAATTATTCAATAATATCATTAATATCATATGTAAGTGAAATTTTGCTGATGATCATCCAATGAAAGTTACAGCAATATGTAGGCAGGCAGTTGTCAGAAAGTCAAGCTAGGTTCATAGGAATGCGAACAAGTGGCAGCATTGCTGATCAGAGGCATCGTGGCTGGAGGTCAGTGCTTGAACCAAAGTCTCCTCAGTGAGACTTTTGGAGGTGCCACAAGTGATTCTGATGTTCAGCAAGTATGTACAGTACTGCCCCACACAGTATACTCAATTCTTTTCACAGTTCTGCTTCTGTTTGCCCCACCAGCTTGGGATCACTCTAAGGACAGCAAATGAGCTGGTCCCCCCTCTTATACCCAGTACCTGACCAAACATCTTTGCTGAATACATGAATTGTGATGAGTGGGAGCCGACTTCAGAGACACTGGCCTGTGAACCTCAGCCCACATTAAGTCCACACAGGGAAGAACCTGCTGGAACAAGGCCTCTAACCCCAGTCAGGTCCACTCTGGGTCAGGCACCTGATGGGGTCCAACACCCCTGACATTGCTCCCAGCAGCACCAGGAACTGCCCCCAGCTGTTGTTGCCATGAGAATACCAGCTTGCTCTCTAATTCCTCTGCAGCATTCTGATGGTTTTGTGCTGGCTTTTAGGGAGATCACATGCACAGTATCTTGGGCTGCAGAGATGTTCAGAAGACCCACAAGTCCCCCCGAAGGCCCTAGCTTCCTTCTCCTAGAGCCTAGTAGCCCAGAACTTCTGCTACCCCTAATTCCATTAAGCATTTCCACCACCTACTCATTCCCTACGCTCCCACACCAGGAACTTAGGGTCTGGCATTGAAGGCTTTCTCTAATAGTCAAATGAGTGTTAAGAGTCATCTGGTTGCCCAAACCAACAGCAGCTATTAGAAAATGCTTGCACACATATGAATTAATTTTGTTGGAGTAAGGGCAGATTTACTAAATTATTCAGGTTTTAGAACCAAAAGAGGACACAACTAATAGTCAGGAGAAGGACCAGAGAAAGGCGCCGAGAGACAACTAGGGCCCAGCAAACACAAGGGCCTGTAGCCAAAGAGGGATGCCACCATGCTACAATACAGGTTTCACAGGAGCTATTGCATTGCCCAACCAAGCCTGGTTCGGGTTGACCCCCAACAGTGAGTCTTCACATTGGCTTGGCCTGTCCTGTCCTACCCCAGAGCTCAGATACTACTACAGTCCCTACAGAGAGAGCAACTGCTCTGTAGCAAGCTGGTTCCCATGATACCTCATTTAATCACCAACCTTACTTTCCTTGTCCTGATGGAACACACAGCTCAGAAAGGTTAAGTAACTTGCCTGATACTGAACAGAAATGTCACTGGGAGGGCAAGGATAATAATATCTGTGCTACTTTCTGTGTCATCTCTGCAGCCTCAGCAGAGAGGAGGTGCCCCAGTGTGTCTTGTAGAGCAGTGTATTAGTCTGAGTAGACTAGAGAAACAAATTCATGGACACATGTATAAGAAAGAGATTTATATACAATATTGAGAATATTGAATATTGAGAAAACATCTCAGTCCAGTCCAAATCAAGACCATAAATCTGGTATTAGCCTATATGTCTGATACCAATCTATAAAGTCCTCTTCAGACTCACAAAACACATGCAATGATAGGAAGATCACAGGCCAATGGATGGGAAGTCTAGTGAAACCAGTAACATTGTAAGCATCTCAGCCCTGGCAGGGGTTTCCATGTGGTTTCTCCAGCACCTAGAGTTGTCTCACAGGAAGTCAATCTTGTCAGTAGAGCATCTCCAGAATTCTCAGGAGAAGGCCATGCCCACACAGAAGCCTCATTGACTATGACTTGATTGACAGGCTAAACTCAACCCCCTCACTCTTAATTCTCTCAAGTCCCAAATTGACAAATGATTATAAAACTACCACAAGCAGCAAAATCTTCTGGAAGCATGGGAGCCTCACTCTGGTGAATGTCCCTGGGTGAATGTATTTGAAGTATTAGCATTTGGGGAACTAGGAGACCAGGTCTCCACTGGGTCTCTACTTTTTCCCCTGGGTGCTGGGTCCTAGAAGTCTCCTATAATGAGAGAGAAATGGAGAGAGAACCTTAGACCCATTTTCTGGAAAAGGAAGTCTGACTCACCCAGGAATCTTGTTAAATGCAGGTTCCTGGGTCCTGCCTGAGAACTACTGAATTAGACTCTCTTGAGCAAGACTCAAGAAGCTGTATTTTCACAAGATTCTCCCTAAAAACTGAGAATAGGTGCTTGTGGATAAGTTAACACTAAATTAATATAGCCCTTTTTGAGGGAAAGGGCCTAGGCTGTGCCTGAAGTCAGCCTCTTCCAGGTATCACATGACCCACCCACAATTTGTTCCACCAGCGGAAGCCATTAAGGACACCATGTATGCATACACACATCATATGCCAGGCAGCATGTGGATATCCACCTGAAGTAAGTGATTGATTCAATGACCCCACCAGTTTCACTCCCAGATTTCATTTGAAGTTACAGAAAGATAGTTTGTCAGTTCACAGCAGGCCCTGAAAAGACCCTCAGAGATTACTAAGCATAGGTAGGATTAATGCTGGGAGTAAGCTGTCACTAAAAAACAATATATATTTTTAAAAATTAATTCTGAGAGTGGGTTATGCTCTTTACCACTGGAGTAAACATTACTGCCCACCATGTACTGTTCTGTTCTAATGGCTCAGCTCTTCCAAGTTAGACATGGCCACGTGACTCATGATGCCTGTGATTATGAGTAGACATAATGGATAGCACTTCCACAGGAAAGCATTCCAAAATGAGGATGGCATTCTTCATCTTCCTTTGTACCAAGGGGCTTAGACTCAGTCACCAAGTGAGGATGACATAGAGCAGAGTCCCCCACCAACCCATGATGGACATGTGTACTGTACAGTCAATGATCCCAATTCATAGCAACTCCCTGTGACAGAGTAGGACTTTCCCGTAAAGTATTCTCAGCTCTCTTACTACCATTGCGTGAATTCTGACTTATAGCAACCCTCTGTGGATTTCTGAGACTGTAACTGTTTACCGGAGTAGAAAGCCCAGTCTTTCTCCAGTGGTGCTTCTGGTGGTTTTGAACTGCTGACTATACAGATTGCAGTCCAATGCATAACCACCACATAAAAACAGATGACCAGAGCTTTCTGCCATAAAGTCCCTGGGTAGAGTTCAATTGCCAACCTTTCAGTTAGTAGCCAGGCATTAACTAATGTGCCACCATAGCATAATACAAAAATAAACCCCTAAGGTTTTAAGACCCAGGCTTGGGAGTTATTTGTTACCACAGCACTACTTATATCACCGTGCTAGACCACACAGGGCAAAAATCACTCCAACTATTCAAGTAATTTGTGCACCAAACTAAATGTTGGTATGGAGACTCCCATTAATAGGAAGTGAGAATTCTCCTCATTTGAGGAAGTCCTGCAAATTCTTAATGTTCAGACCCTTATCTTCTCATGTCAGTCAATACTCTAAAGCCTTTCCAAAAGACAGGTATCAAGAATGAGTGCACTCATCGACACATGGGAAGAGTTGGAGGAAACTATGCTAAGCAAAGTAAGTCACAAAAGAACAAGTATAACATGAGTCCACTGAGGTAAGCTTAAAAAACACAAGGGACATAGGGGGAAAGCTGCCAAGTGCATAAATTCCCAGGGCAATGGGATTGCTGGTTTTTATGGTAGCTCAATTACCATCTATTTTAGATATCGCGAAATCAATTTCCATATATACCTACAGGTCCACCAGCAGTGAATGAGAGTTCCTATCTTACCACAGCCCCTCCAACACTTGTTGCTTCCTGATGTTTTTAATTGGACTGTCTTTGAGGGTGTAAGGTAGTATCTCAGATGTTTTAATTTGCCTTTCTCTTACAGATAATGTTCGGAATCATTTTCTCATATGTGTATTGGCCATTCGGATTTCTGCCCATGTGAAATTTCTGTTCAGGTCCAGTAGGCAATTAGTTTTTCTCTTATTGGAAGCTTGCACAGTATTATAGATTTTAGTAATAAGATCTTTGTCTGATGTGTTATTGCTAAAGATGTTTTCCCAGTCCGTGAGCTCTCTTGGTGAATTCTTTCAAGGTACACAGGTGATTTATCTTCAGTATATCCAACTTGTCAATTTACGATACCTCTGTATTTGTGTCCTTCCCTATTTCTGATAGCCTATGTATTCACTGTGCCAAGGTTCTCAGGTTGGTCCCAATTCCCTCATTAATGACCCTGATTGTTCAGGGTTTTACCTCCAGGTCTGTGGAGGTAAACCTCCTTGAGTTCTTGTGCATGGAGTGAGGTAAAGATCTTGCTTCATTTTTCTGCAGTTAGATTTTCATTTTTTCCAGCACCATTTATTGAAGAGGGAATCCACTTTCCATTTGATATTTGGGGCCCTCATCAAAGATCAATTGTGTGTTTGCAGATGATTTATTTCTAGATTTTCAGTTCTTCTCCACTGGTCTGAGTATCTGATGTTATATCAGTACTACACTGCATTGACTACTGTGGCTGTATAATACATGCTAAAGTTAGATAGAGCAAGCCCTCCCACTTTGTCCTTCTTGAGGAGTTCTCTGCTAATTCTGGACTGCTTCCATTTTCATATGAAGTTAGTAATCAGGTTTTCCAATTGTTAAAGAAGTATGGTGGTATTTGTATACCCCAGATGAATATGTTTGTTGTCTTTTCTTTGTATTATGTTGTTAGCTAAGACCTCCAATACAATGTTAAACAGAAGTGGGGACAAAGGACATCCTTGACTCATCCCCTTTTTCAGTTGAATTGTTTTCATCTTTTCTCCATTGACTACCATGCTGGCGGTTGGTTTTTCATATAGAGCTTGTATAATATTGAAGAATTTTTCCTTCTAGTCCTATCTTCTTGAGTGTCTTAAACAGGGATGGGTGTTGGATGTTGTCAAATGCTTCTTCAGCATCTATCAATATTATCATGTGGTTCTTATCATTTTTCCTGTCATTGTGGTAAATAATATTAATGGTCTTTCATATGTTGAACCATCCTTGCATCCCTGGTATGAATGCCACTTGGTCATGGTGAATTATTTTTTAATGTGCTTTTGTATTCTATTGGCCAGTATTTTGTTAATGGTTTTTGGGTTGATGTTTACTAGGAATATTGGTCTGTGGTTCTCAGCTCTTGTGGAATACTTGTCTGCTTTATGTAGAAGAGTTATATTAGCTTCACAGAAAGAGTCTGGGAGTTTTCCATCTTTTTCTGTGTTCTGGAAGAGTTTTGTGTAAGATTGGTGTCAGTTCTTCCTTCAATTCTTGGTAGAAATCTCCTGGGAAGCCATCTGGCCAGGGGATTTTTTTGATGGGAATACCTTAATAACCTTATCTATTTCTTCCATTACTATTGATCTGTTGAGGTTCTTGACATCCATTTGGGATAATTGAGGGAAGGATTGTGCTTCCAAATATTTGTCTATATCTTCCAAGTTGTTGAATTCATTAGAGTACAAGCCTTCTTGGTACTGTGTAATTATGCTTTTGATTTAATTAGGAGCCATTGTAATGTCCCCTATTTCATCCCTCATCCTTGAAATTGACATTTATTCCTTCCTTTCTTTGGTTAGGTTTGCCAGCAGTTGATAAATTCTGTTAATTGTTTCAAAGCAAGAACTTTTTGCTGCATTGATTTTTCCCCTTAGTTTTCCCTCTCCAGTATCTCACCTCTGATTATTATTATTTCTATCCTTTTGCTATTAGTAGGATTGTTCTGTTAACTCTGCTCTAATTGGAGTGAATTTTGTGCCAGCATGTCACCCACAACTCTTTTTTTTACGTGTGCATTTATTGCTATCAGCCTTCCTCTGATAAATGAAATTGCTGTATCCCAAAAGTGTTGGTACGTTGTATTTTCATTCTCATTGGTTTCTAGACACTTCCTGATTTCATCTCCAATCTGGGTCAATGCCCACTCCTTTTGCTATAGAGAATTATCCATCCTCCAATTGTTTTCCCTTATTTTCTTCATCGTCCTTCTGTTGATTTCCAGCCTTATGGCAAAGTGATCAGAGAGAGATGTCTGTATAATCTCAATGTGGTTGAATTTACTGAAGTTCCACTTATGTTCCAGCATATGGTCTATCTTTGAATATGTGCCATATGGACTTGAAAATAATGTGATTTTTTTTTTCTATTCGAGTGGAAAGCTCTGAAAATATCTACCAAGTCAGGTCCTCCAATTGTGATGTTTGGATCTATAGTCTCCTTCTTGAGTTTCTTTCCAAGTGATCAATCGTTTTCAAAGAGTGGTGTATTAAAGTCATCAACTAAAATTGTTGAGTCTGTGATTCATTTTTACATCTTTTGGAATGTTTGATTTACGAATTTCATAGGTCTCTCTTTGGGGGTATATATATTTATTGTGCTCACTGGTTCTTGATCTACTATTCCCTTGAGTTTTATATAATGCCCCTTCTTGTCTCTTGTTATGGCCTGTACCTTGAGATCAATTTTGTGTGATATTAAGATCGCTACCCCTGCTTTTTTTCATTGCCATTTGCTTGGTATATTTTTCTCCAACCTTTCATTCTCAACCTGTTTTTGTCTGCAAATTAAAGATGTGTCTCTTGCAGGCAGCAGATTGATGGGGTATGGTTCCTGAGCCAGTCTGTTAGCCTCTACCTTTTAATGCTTGAGTTCAAGTCATCAATATTCAATGTTATTACATCCATCTGTAGACTCTGTGATGCCATCTTGTACCTTTTGTGTTTGGTGTTTTCCTACCTACCTTTCTTATCCATTTGTATTGTGTGTGTGGTTCCTTTTTGCCTTCTTTTCACTACTGAGCCAATGCTATATTGAGGGCAGTTTTCTCGCTGCCCCCCTTTAGTTGTTCTATGTGATGGTCTCTTATTTCCACTCAATGGGTGTTGATCTGCCCATACAGGATTGGTAATGATTTTTTGTAGGGTTGGGTTTCTTTCTGTTTATTCTGTGAGTTTTTCCCAGTCTGAGAAGACTCTTACTTTTCCATCTATCTTAATAGATAATTTGACCGGGGATAGTATTCTTGGGTTTGGGTTGTTTTGCTTTAATTTTTGGAATATATTACTCCATTCCCTCCTTTTCTTTATCATGTCTGCTGCTAGGTCTGAACATGCACTTATTGAGGTAACTTTATATGTGACTATTTGCTTTTCCCTAGCTGCTCTTATGATCTCCTTTTCCTCATAGTTGGATAATTTAACTATTATGTGTCATGGTGCCTTATTCTTGAGGTTCGTTCTGGCTGGTGCTCATTCAACCTCCTGAAGGATTCCCTGATTTTCCTTTATTAAACTGGGAAAGGTTTTCTCTAAGAATACCTTCACTATTTTTGCTGTTGACGTCTTTGTGTGTCTTGTTCTGGCAGTCCAATTATTCTAATGTTGTTCCTCTTTATGGCATCAGACATGGCTCTCAGGTTCTCTTCAGTTTCTCTGATTGTCTTATTTGATTGCTTTTCCTCTTTGTTGAGATTTGCTTGGTTATCGTCTAGGTCACTGTTGCAATTCTCTGCTTCCACAAATCTGTTGGCCGAGTCCACCAATTTGCCACTGAATTTTATTATTTCATCCCTGAAGACTTGTATTTCCTTTTAGTGTATTGCGTTTATCTCCTCTATCATTTTATCCTTTTATGTACTGCTTCCCCATATCCTTTATGACTCCAAACAGCATTCTGAAAATGTCTTTCTGTGGCTGGTCAATATCTCCTTCTTCTATATATATTGTTAGGTTCATGACTTCTTCTGGCATTGTCTTCTCTTTTTCCTGCTTTTTCATTGAGGCCATTGGAGCTTATTGATGTTTATGTGTTGTTTTAGAGGAGTCTGGAGTCATCTTCCAGAGTCAAAGAACATTGGGATCTCTCTTGGAGGACGTGTATGAGTGTTTCTGCAAACTACCTGCAGATAGCTGTACTGGGCAGTCAGGCTACCACTGTATCTTCCTGTGGTCTCACTCTTACCCTAGTCAACCAATATTTCATTATGTGGAATGTCAGTTGGATAGTACTTTCATGGGATGCTGCTCAGGTTGCTGTAGACTGACAAGTGTTTCACTCACTGGCTGATCTCTAAGTAAGCTGTAGTGGTTTTTTTTTAACATACTTGGAGGACTTTGGATGTTGTGTGGTATTCCCCTCTGTAACTGTTGTGGAGAGGAAGGTGTGTGGGTGTACCCTCATTGGTGTAGAGCACTGTAGCTGGCACGCAGAATTACCGTAGTCAGAGAGATCACCATGAGGGGTCGGGCAGATGTTCCTGTGGCAGTGTGGAGCACCAACAGTGGTGGGCAGGACTTCCCCCAGTCACTTGTAGGGTCTCAGGGTTTAGGCTGGAATTCTCTCATCTGTTTGAAGGAGAGATTCCCCAGTCACTTGGGGTATGGAGGAGGGTTTGCTTGACTTCTCCAGCTGTGTGTAAAGTCAGCAAATGCAGATGGGAAGTTCCTCAAAATGGCCTTCAGAGTTACCCTGGGTAGAGGGGAGTGGCCTGGAGAATGATAGTGACTTATGAAAGGAAAGAGAGGGAGAGGAGAAGAAAAAAGAAAGCAGAAAACGACAGGAGCAAAAATGTCAAATAAGCTAATTTCACTCACCAAAAAAAGTGCTAAAACTAAACAAAAGTAAAAACCATTAAAAAAGGAAACTACAGAAAAGGAAAACTGAGTCTGCTGAGACTGTGGCAGAAAAGAGAGAAGGGACAGAAGAGGGGAAGTGAATAAAAGGTGAAAGAAGTATAAGATAAAGGGTGGGGCAAAGAAGAGAAAAAATAGATAGCTGAGCCGCATGCCATGTGTAACACTGGCTTGTGCCTTGTGCAGCATTGTCACAGGGGCCAGGCTGTAGATCTCCCCATTGGGTTGGCAGGGTTGCCCTAGGCAGAATGTCAGGGCCTGGAAATCAGCAGTGACATGTGGAAGGAAAAAGAGGGAAAGGAGAGAAACAGAAAACCAGAAATAGAGGAGAAGAAAGCAAATAGAAATAAAGAAAATAGGAAAGAAAGAGAAAGACACAACTGTGCACACCAAGATTAATTGTGATGGTAAAGGGAGAAGAAAGAGAGAAGGAAAAAGTAAAGAAAAAAGAGATAGCTGATCCCCGTTTGCCTGAATGTGGGCCTAAAGCCATTTGAGCCCTGCCCCAAGAAGGCAGGTTTGTTTGCCCTTTTAGTTCAGGGACCCAGTGGTACTGGGCAGAATTGCCCTGGTTGGCAAGGTCACCTTAGCGGCCCAACAGAGGTTTCCTCAGCAGCACTGAGCACTGTGGAGGGCTGTCACAGCCGCCTTGTGTGATGTGCAGCCCTCCCACAGAGGGCAGGCTGGAGTCCCCCCTGCTATTTGGGTTGAGTTGCCCTCGGCAGGGGGTAGGGTCCTGGAATCCAGCAGTGGCACATGATAGGAAAGAGAGGGAGAGAAGAGGAAAAAGAGAGAAAAGGAAGAAAAAAGAAAGCAAAACAGAAAAACAAAGCAAAGCAATTCTGGTCTTGTTGAGATCTGCTGTGATGGGAAAGACAGCAAGGCGAGAGAATGAAGATGAAATAGAGTAGTATATAAGGAGGTAACTCAGGCTAGATCACCTGACGGTGGAGTTGGAGGAGTTCCAACTCTGCCTCAAGGTAGCAGGGTGGTATACCCACTATTTGTAGGGTCCCACAGATGCTGGGTGGGATTATCCTTGAAGGCAGGATCACAGCAATGGCAGGCATCAGTTCCCAGCAGTATTGAGCAGTGGGGTTCACTGGTATGTCTGCTTTGTGTTGTATGTAGCACTACAGCAGTGAAGAAGGAGAGTCCCTCAGTCCTGTGGAGGGTCCCAGGACAGGCAGGTCCTCCCCAGCTATATGTAGACTCACTGAGAGGGGATCTGGTTTTATGGATCTATCAAGACTGCTTAGACCCTACTAGTTCAGAGGTTTTTGTTTTGTTCTCCTTCCTAACCCCAGTCAGCTAAAATAGAATTAGATTAAATTGGTTCCCTGGCTCTGGTCTCTGGCTCTGCTCAGTTTGGAACAGGATCTATGTTGTGCTGAAAGACCCCAGGCACTGTAGCTAAATTGTGGCATTCTTTAGCAAGGGCTCCCTTCTTATGCAAATATATGGTAAGAGACTCAATCTGTGTGCTTCCTTGAGGGTTGATCAATGAACCTGGGATTTGCCAGGGTTTTTTCACCCAAAAAATATAATTTATTATTTTGGATGTATGAGGTCCCTTGCTTATATTTGGGAGCTACCACACTGGACCCCAGAGGGGGAGACCCAGCTTATCAGAAAGGTTGTTTGCTTCTCGACCAACTGGAATTGAATTCACTCCTGGTCTACAACTATCTATTTATTTTCTGCCACACCTGGCTCAGGTAAATTCCTGCTTTTTTTCTACTCCAAATTATAGCTTCCCACCTGTCCCACTTTCTAATTTCTAAGCTCAAGACAGGCAACAGTGCAGGGAGCTCTGATGTGGGGTTCTGTGACCAGTTCTCAGAGGTTCTCCTTCTGTCTGGGATTATGTTCCATCAGCCTAGGGAAATCACTACTTGCTGCAAACGGGCCGAGAGCCCAAAAGCCCAACACACTGAGCCTAGAATGATTTAATGTGTTCTTGGTTTGCTTTGTGAGTACAAATCACACAAAAAGGGGGTTCAGGACAGACCCTAGTACCCTAGTTCTAATTAGGACTCTACGTCTCAGTCTCCTTCACCCCACCTCCACTTTTCTGGTCTGATAGCAGGAGCTCCGGGTGGAACTAGCCACCATTTTCTTGATCCCCAACATTCTTCTAGTTCTTTAACGCTACACACACACACACACACACACACACACACACACACTATCATGACCCCAGTTCCTACCTTACAAATCCAGCTAGACAGGAGCACATGTGCTGGGACAGGTAAGAACTTTTGATACATGGAATCCAGGACAGATAAACTCCTTCGGAACAGCAATGGGACTAGCAATACAATTAGGGTAGGGGGAGCAAAGGAGAACCAACTACAATTATACGAACCAACATATAATTACACCCCCTCCCCAGGGGGATAAACAGCAGTAACGTGAGTGGAGGGAGACAGTAGTTGGTGTGAGATATGAAAATAATAATAATTTAGAATCCATGAGGGGGAAGGGGGAGAAGATAGGGAAAAAAGAGAAGCTGATATCAAGGGCTCAAAGAGAAAGAAAATATTTTGAAAATGATGATGGCAACAAATGTACAAATATGCTTGATGCAATTGAAGTATGGATTGTCAAAAGAACTGTAAAAGCCCCCAATAAAATGACTTATTAAAGTATAAAAATATATATATCCAAATGACCCTTGACTGAAAAAGTTTCAGTTAAGTCCCTTGGTTAAGTTATTGATTATAGTTTATCGAGCTTTTCTTGTGACTCCTGTATTCTTCCTATCTCTTCCAGGCTCTCTCTCTTCTGTTTAGATTATCTTGTTTTCTGTTGATGACTTTTCTCAAACTATTTCTGATCTTGGCATGTTTAGGAAAAGAATGATAATAGCTAATCAGAAGCGTAAAAAGTTCACTATACAGGGCTGCTTAAATACTTTACTTGGGGAAGTGGGGGGTGAGGGTGTATCAGAATATGTTTTATATTTTTGTTGCTGCTGTGCAGCACCTGATTGAATCTCACTCAGCAACCCTACAGGACAAAGTAACACTTCCTACAGGGTTCCTGTGGGCGTATCTTTACGGAAGCAGAATGCCACATCTTTCTCTCACAGTAGTGGGTTTGATTAGAACTACTGACCTTTCTGTTGACAGCCTATGCTTAGCCACTGCAACCAAGGCTCCTTCTGTGTGTCTTTATTCATTTTTACATTGAAAGAAAATAAGCTCAAAAAGAAAAAAGAAAATAAACTCAACTAAGGTTGCAGCTTAGGAATGCATATAAAAGAGGATTGGAAAAGCTCCATTTCTAATTATCTGCCCCTTCCCCCCTCATACATTCCTTTCAAAGGTTAAAAGCACTGCACAGAGGTAAGGCTTTCCTTTCATTCTTCCCTTTCATCCAGCACTCCCTCTATTCCCATGGCAGCCTGGCATGCTTCCTTCTGCCACGTACTTTACACACTGCCTTTTGCCTAGATCCTTGTCAGCCTCTCCCAACTGGGCTGTGAATGGAATGTCTCATGGGCAGACCCAGGTCTGACTTCTTGCCTTGCAGGCAGCTGGCTCAGCAGCTGCACAGTGTGGGTGCTCGGTAACTGGGTAGCTGAATGAGAAGACAAAGCAAGAGCAGAAAAGTAAGCAGGAAACCCTGTGGAGATGAGACCTGTGAGCCTGAGAGCCATTCAATCCAAAATAGCATTTAATGAGCACCCATTGTGTATAAACCAAGAAAAGTTATGATTTGTAAGAAACATGATGGTTTACATTTTATGTAGTTATTTTTTAGCTCCACAGTACCTGGATGAGGTAAATTGTATCTGAATCACACTTGTCTTAGAGGAGAGTTGGCATAATGACCCATCTCACTGCAATTGAGCTGTTTCTTACTCACAGCCCTGTAGCATGGAGTAGAGCTTCCACTGTGTGTTTCTGAGACTGAAGCTGTTCACAAGAGGAGAAGCCTCATCTTGCTCCCACAGAGCAGCTGATGGATTTGAACTGCTGAGCTTGCAGTTAGCAGCCCCAGTAATCTGCTCTGCCACCAGGGATCCTTAGCTAGTTGCATAAGGACTTACAGAGTAAGATTTGTGACTTCCCCACATACCCCGTCATCTGGACTCTAGTTTTAATTGCACTCATTTGCTAGGTTCTGTTGTGTCTAGGGCCAACCTCGTTTTGTAATAGAAGAAGCTTACCCTGAAAATGACATCTCACCTCATCATTGCCTGTGGCCCGATGTGGGCAGGCCTGTACTTGTCATCTGCAGGCTGGTGCTGATCGTTCGTGTGCAAGTCAGGGCTTCCCCAGGAAACACAGAAGCATACCTCTAGAGGGACAGGTCACACCCACCTTGCCTTTGAAAGGACTCCACCAAGCAAAAGCAGCCCTGGTGACACAATGGCTGAGTGCTCAGTTGCTAATGGCACACACCCACCAGCCGCTCTATGAGATAAAAGTCCTGGGCATCTCCTCTTGTGATAATTACAGCCTAAGAACACTATGAGGAAACTCAGCTCTGTCCTATGGGTCACTATGCATCTGAGTTAACAGCACACAACACACCAGCGAAACCAGTTGTTAAGTCAATTCCTACTTATGACGACCTCATGTGGATCAGAATACAACTCTACTCCACAAGGTTTTCAAAGAATTTTTCAGAAG
The DNA here is from genome assembly GCA_004026705.1 of Nesogale talazaci. Taxonomy (NCBI): domain Eukaryota; kingdom Metazoa; phylum Chordata; class Mammalia; order Afrosoricida; family Tenrecidae; genus Nesogale; species Nesogale talazaci. The sequence continues at coordinate 13,171 of PVJH01017263.1, read as the reverse complement.
TAGTTTGCCACGCCTTTCTTCCTAAGTACTTCTGGGTGGACTTGAACAACAAACCTTTCAGTTAGCAATGGCGCATGTTAACTATTTTTACCACCCCGTGATGCCCCTACACATCAACCTATGGAACCAAACTCTTTCACTGAGAGATCCCAGTGTGGCTTTGCCAACCTCTGCTTTCTCTTTTTCCACATTCCCACTTTAGGGATCTAGTAATACAGGCTAGCTTTGCTCCCACCCACATATTTGCACAAGTCCTGAAACACTCACTCCCTGCCCCTTTACCTTGATCCTCCAGTCTGCTCTGACCTCCGTCCTCAGAAAACTCTGATTCTGTCCTCCTTACCCTCTCATCTCCTTCCTCTTTCATCTGTGTATTAGTCTGGGTTGACTACAGAAACAAATCCAGAGACACACATATGCGTACAAGAAAGAGCTTTATATAAAAGAGCAATTGTAAATTGAGAAAACATCCCAGCCCCATCTAGTTCAAGTCCATAAGTCTGATATTAGTCCATGTATCTGATACCAATCTATACATTCCTCTTCAGACTCATGAAGCATCCGCAATAATGCCAAATACAGGAAGATCACAGGCCAGTGAGTGGAAAGAGTTGTGGATCCAGTGGAAGTGGAAACATCTCAATGCTGGCAGGGTCTCCGTGTGGCTCCTCCAGCTCCAGGACTTTTGAGTAGCTCCATGTGTCTTGTCAGCGGGATTGTTTTGCTGGGAATGTCTGTCTGTCCCACCTTCAACAAGTTATTTATCTCCTTAGCCCCTCCAAATGAGGGGCTGCAACCTGTCTGATAGGCTAAACTCTCCCCCTTCACTCTGAATAGTCTCAAATTGACAGCAGATTATGTAACTACCACAGTCTTGTTGTAATACATACTGTTGGTTGCTTTTCTATTTTCTGCCTTTCTCCTCTGTCTGACAACCTCTGTGAGGCAAAGGTCATGCCTACTCTTACTCCATATACTTAGAGCCTAGCTTCCTGGCTGATGCATAAGATACAATTGATGTATGACTCGTAACAAGAGTTGTAAGAGCCCCCAATAAAATTATTTAAACCACCAAAAAAAAAAAAAAGAAGAAGAAGAGGAACTCAGGTAATACTGGTTGAACAGTAGGAGAAAAGGAAATTACACTGTCGGTGCACCAGCCCTAGTGACCAATCCTTGGAGCTATAAGAAGGAAATCAGTCAAGGCAGAAATGAAATCAGAGGTGTAAACAGACAGGCAGAGTACTCAAGGCATAGAGCAAGGCAGTCTATTGGTCAATGGCTTCCCCATTTAATCCAGTATGACTGAGTCTGTTTCTTTTTGTTCCCATGGCACTGACCCTGGCTTTCTCAGACGTTTCAAGCAATAGTCCACTGTGGCTTGTCCACAATGGGAAGATACCACAGCTCAGAGGCTCACAAAGGTCACAGAATATCAAGAGATAAGAAGTAATATATCATTTGACTTTTGAAGACTACATAGGCTATTCTCCAATTTTTAATTTAATTTTATAGAACACACTTTCAAAGAAATACAAAAACTTAATTCTGTCATCCATCCCTTCATCTTATACATGAAGAAACTAAAGCCAGTTTGATAACTGAAGGGCAAGATTGGCAAGGCTAGGTTAAAGGCAGATGCTCAGTGCTTTCTTCAGTGCTTTGTGCATCATGACATAGTATGCCAACACTACCATCTAAAGCATCATCCCATCACTGTGTCAGAGGATGAAAGAAAATGGTGAAAGCAATCTAAATATTAAAAACCATTTGGAAAAGCAATCCTAATTGTATACCAAAATGGTGGTATAACCACAGAAAGAGCACATCGAGCAATTTAAAGATGGACTTTAGGGGCTGAGCCCCGGTGGCGTAGTGGTTGTGCGCAGGACTGCGGCCCACTGGGACAGAGGTTCAATTCCAGCAGTGGGGCTGGACCGCCTACTCCCACCACTGGAGAACAGTGATGCCCAAAAAATAAAAAATAAGGAAAGATGGACTTTAAATGTGTGTCCTTGTGGGAACATGAGCAAGAGTGGTGAAGAAAGCAGATGGTGCCCAGCTATCAAAAGATATAGCATCCGGGGTCTTAAAGGCTTGAGCATAAACAAGCAGCCATACAGCTCAGGAGCAACAAAACCCACCATAAAAGAAGCTCACTTGCCTGTGTGATCATAAGGTGCTGAAGCAATCAGGTGTCAAAGAACAAAAATCAAAATCAATGAACCAACTGACTCCCGATATCGCTGAAGCTATCGCTGTATCACTGGATACAGAGGCAGAGTAGAAGAAACAATGGTGCCCAGCTACCAAATGATTGAATGCCTGGAGTCTCAAAGCTTGAAGATAATCGAGTCACCATTCAGTGCAGAAACAGCAAAGCCCACATGGAAGAAGCACACCAGCATGCGTGATCAAGAGGGGCCGAAGGGAGCAGATATCGAGCATCAAAGGACAAGAATCACATCATTACAAAGGACGGGGAGAGCAGGGTGGGGACCTAAGGCCCACTGGTGGGTAATTGGTCGCCCCATTACAGGGGAGTCACAGGGAGGAGACAGACCAGTCAAGAGGCAGCCGGGCAGTGATGATGCATACAAGTTTCCTCTAGTTCCTGAAGTCTTCCTTCCCCTCCCCCTGCCCCCCAACCATCATGGTCCCAACTACCTTACAAATCCAGATGGACTGGAGAAGTCACACTAGTATAGAGGGGAGCTGTAGATATGGGGGAACCAAGATGGATGAGCCGCTTCGGGCCAATGGTTAGATTGGAGATGCTGGAAGGGTAAAGAAAAGGTGGGGTAGAGTGGCGGAAACAACTGCGAGGATACACACATAAGTTCCTATTTGAAGGATGGACATCAAAGAAGTGGGTTGGGGGAGAGGTTAGGCTGTGTAAGATATGAAAGAACAGTAACAATGTATAAAGTATTGAAGGTTGGTGAGGAGGAGAGAGCAGAGGAAGAGGGGAAGGAAAGGAAAAGCCAATACTAGGGGCTCAAGGGGAAAGGCAGACGATTAGAGAACGATAATAGAAGTTGACATGTGAGGGTGCTTGACACAGTATGTTTATTTATGTATTGTGAAAAAACAATGTATGAGCCCCCAATAAAATGATTTTTAAAAAATGAAAAAAAATGTGTGTCCTATTTGGGCATATCATCTTAAGACAAAAAAGAAAAAAACAAAATTAATTATGTTATTAGTTATATTACCAGGAAATTACTAGTTGTGTTTGATATTATTATTTTGAAACTATTTTAGGTATACTGTATGATAAAGTAAGTAAGCAATTATATCATTCTTTAAAAATCAACATTGTGAGGGCTGAGCCCTCGTGGTGTAGTGGTTGAATGTGGGACTGTGGCCCACTGGTTTGGTGATTCAAATCCAGCAATAGCTCTCCAGGAGCAAGGCTGGGCCTCCCACTCCCACCAGAGGGCAGTGATCCCCCCCAAAAAAAAATCAACATTGTGTATAAGAGAATATTATAGGGCTGAGCCCCGGTGGTGTAGTGGTTGTGCGCGGGACTGCGGCCCACTGGGATGGAGGTTCGATTCCAGCTCCACGGAGCAAAGGCTGGGTCTCCTACTCCCACCACCTGAGGGCAGTGATGCCAAAAAAAAAAAAGAGAATATTATAAATAAAGTTAAAAAGTTATAGAGAAAGATGACAATCTGACATTTTAATTGCAAATATCATTATGAACCCACAACTTCTTTCTTAATAGACATTTTTAAATGTATGCACTGCATGTGGACTTAGTAAAAGAAGCATGACAACCTGTGTGGTATGATGGTAAATAATATAATCAAAGAAGCATATCAGCCTGTGTGATATGATAGTAAATAATATAATCCAAAAGCTCTGTACCCTTTTACTAAGGCCTGGGGAGCTCAAATAGCAGCAGAAGCAGAGAGTGACCACCCACACTTGTGGAAGTGGCAGTCATTGAACCTTGAGAGGAACCCCTGGATTTGTGGGTATCCAAGCAAAAGGGACCCAGAATCACCTTATAGCTACTATCTCAATGCCTCCCTCACAGTGAAATGACAGGTTTTCATCTGTTGGGTAAGTTGAACTTGAAAGAACTGACCAGGAAGCTTCCCCTGGCACCAACCCCATTCTTAGGGTCAACAAAACTCAATTGAATGGTGACTGGATGGTGTGGAGCAACAACTCAGGGGTTGCCACACACAGTGGAACTGTACTTGCATGGGTGCCTCATAGCTACAGTGTCCGGGGTGATGTGTCTTTGGAAAAAATGATGAAGCTACAAGCTCCTTATTCCCAGGAGATTGATTGACAATGATTTTATTTACTGTTTTAATGGGGTTCTTGTTTCCCTGCCTTTAGTTTGTTTGTATCTTGTTTTCTGATTGTTGGTTTGTTGCTGTTGTTGGGGTAGTGGCTCTTATGGGGTTTTGAATTTGTTATAATACAACTGCAAAAATAAACGGAAATCATGTGCATCCCAGGAATAAGCAGATAGATTCAGAGCCCCTACTTAACTCTAGCCCCAATCCAAGAAGAATTAGTCCTGATAATATGGCCCTGCTTCATAGAATGATCACTAAAGCTAAAGGTGCTACAGCAGAGTGCAGTGAAGACAGCAGATGGTGCCCAGTTGGGATCTGAAAGGCTTGTATTCAAACAAGAAACCATCTAAGCAAGGAGTTGTAACGACAAGAGTTTTCTTTACTCTTTTGCCATCTGCCATGCACAGACTTTTACTTACTAGGTATCGGGATCCGCGGCAAGAACGTTAGCAAGCACAAATCACAACTATATTTATATAAAGAAATATAGTTTATTTAGAGAAATGAATACAAGATAGAGAAACAAAGTAAGTACAATAAGATAAGCAACATTACCACTAGGCATTCAGTCTTACAGCAGGAGTAAAGTGGGAGTCTTCATCACCATCTTATAGCAGGAGTAAAACAGGAGTCTTCATCATCAAGCTACATGGCATGTAGCTTCTGCTGCCTCTAAGCTGCTTCTGCTTCTTTCTAAGCATTCTGCTTCTGCTTCTGCTTCTACTGCTTCTAAGCTAAGTGTCTAAGTCTCTACGCTTCTACATGCCCGAGATTCTACTCTTCTATCAGGAATGGCCTGTCTTTTTTATCAGTGTTCAAACAAAGGTGGCTACTTGCCCAGGTTTTGCATCTGGTGCAACATAACTGGTGCTTACATAACTATGCCCAGACCTTGGCCACAGACCCAGGACAGTATATATGCCGCCAGTGTCTCTTGGATATTTCAATAACATCCTCCTATTTTGTTCCAGAACACTGGCCAGGTGTCCAAGAACAAAATAAAGGGGAACACTTAGGTCATCGTGCCTTTTTGTAAGGGCTAAAGCTTTAACACAAACCTTTCCATTACATTTCTCCATACAAGAGTCAACATGAAAGACACACACCAACTTGTGTTATCCAAAGTCAACAATAGCAAAATTCAAATGTGACTAAGGGAAAAATATCAGGCCTAAATAGCAAACATTCAGTTTTCAGAAGATTATAGATGACAGTGGAAGGCCAAAACCATCTGCAGAGTACCTAGCCTAATTAAGCCACTGCAGATCCCCATGAAATTCTTCTAGGTACAAATGTTTCTTGCTTGTTTCAGGACAAAAAATTCATCCCTGGTATCTTAAATATTCATAGTAGTCTTTTCATTTTTGTCCACTATTTGTATTTTTATCTCTGTATTCGTTTAAGTCTATCCTTACTACTTTATTTTTTTTTGTTTGTTTCTCTTCCGTTTTCTAGTTTGTGAAGCACAGAAAGGGTAGTGAGAAGAACTGAAGCAAGGGTTTATAGGGAAGGTAATAATGGGGATGAGAGATGTGGAGGTGAAGGAGGTGAGGGAACAAACAATGTGTGTGGGAGGGGGAGGGAGCACTCTTTAGCACTGATGATGATGACACAACTCAGTTAAAAGTTATTTAACCACGGGGATCAGGGGAGAAAATGTTCTAAAATTGATTGTGGTAATGATTGTACAACTTCTCTTGTCATGACTGAATTATAGATTTCTGTGATATGTGCATTAAATTCCAATACAACTGTGTGTGTGTGTGTGTGTGTGTGTGTGTGTGTGTGTGTGTAAAGAGAGAGGAACTAAGCCTCCAGTGAATCCCATCTGAACCTAGACAAGGGAGGTGAATGACCTTGAGATCATACAGTGTGCATTAGAAAGTGGATTATGGCAGATATAATTAACTTAAAATCTTTATAATTTTATCACTTTATTGTTTGATCTCCCTTTTGATCCATTTAAAGCTGTTCTGGTTTTCTGCTTTCTTTTCAACTGGGGTTGTCTCTCTTTCATCTTGTTATTGTTGGTAGCTTTTTTGATACTTTGTTTTTGCATGATTTTTAGTACATGAGATGAGTGGATCTACACATGGTAAATTGATTAATGATTTATTGGAGGTATGGCAGGGGAGAACAGAGAGGGGGAATGGAGTGCTAACAAAGAGTGCAATGAAGAAGAAAATATTCTAAAATTGATATGATTGGACTATTGTATAATATGTGAGTTTTGTAGAAATAAAACTCTAAAAAATACTTTTATTGAGAGCTCTTATAACTCCTATCACAATCTATACATTCATCCAGTATGTCAAGCACATTTGCACATATGCCACCATCATCATTTTCAAAACATTCTCTCCCACTTGAGCCCCTGATAGCAACTCCCCATTTCTTTCCTCTCCCTCCCCCATCGCCCTCCCTCACAAACCCTTGGTAAATTATAGATTATTATTTTCATATCTTAAATTGTCCTCCGTTGCCCCTCACCCACTTTTCCATTATTCATCTCCCTGGGAGGGGGATATAGATTGATCCTTGTGATGAGTTGCCCCTCTCCCCCACCCTCTCCTAATACTCCTGGTATCTCTATTCCCTTTGAACCCCAAGGGGTTTATGTATCTTAGATTCTCTGTATTTCAGGCTTTTATCTGGAGCAATGTGCTTGTTCTGATCTAATCCGCTTTGTAAGGTAGAATTGAGGTCATGATGGTGGGGTGAAGGAAGCACCAAAGAACGAGAGAAAAGTTGTGCTTCATCAGTGCCATACATCATTAAATACATTTCCTCTATTTTGGGGAAATCCTAGAACTAATTATAACCATAGCAACAATAAGCTCTCCCAACACACAGCCTGTGACTGATTTCTGATCTGGAATAAGAAATGTGTACAATAATCCTGGGACGTCTTGCTGTGCCAGAAACCAAGGAAGCCAACAAGATATTCTCCCAACACCCTCCTTGCACTCACTCATGCCTTCACCGTGGTTCTCCCCCACCTAGGAGGAAACTGAGACTAACTAACAAACCAAACTCATTGCCAGAGAATCAATGCTAACCCCCCTGTAGGTTTCCGAGACTCTAACTGTTGACCGGAGTAGAAAGCCCCTTCTTTTTTCCAAAGAAACTGCTCTTTGAACTGCTGCCCACGCAGGTTGCAGCCAACACTGAGCCAGGAAACCACCTGGGCTCTGTAAAACTAAAGGGGCCATGTTGAAAGTCCAGTCGAGGGACTCCTACTGATAACCAAAAGTAGTGATGATCAAGTGTGTTGAAATCAAGGAATTTATAATAATGCTGACAATAGTTTCATTGATGTCATTAGAAACTTCCATAATAAAAAATATTTTTTATTTTGTCAAGCTGTTCTGAGAACAATGAGTGTGCCGTAGATGCTAAATAGCTAGTAATTACTTATTGGCCTAAACTTCTTGAATTATTCCACTTAAGTGACTTGCAAAGTGGAGAAACCAGGTGTAGATATTTGAGCTTAACTGTGAACAAAACGCCCAGCCTCAATCTCCAGAGAGGAAAGTTGCAGCTGTGCACCAAGCAGATACTCTGTTGGATCATTTTATGTTCATTTCCCTTTAGTCCTCACAGAACTGCAAGTCTTGTCTTTGCTGTGCAAGTGAGAAAAGCAAAATTTATAGGAAGGTTTAAATACTTGCCCGTGGTTACACAAATGGGCTAAAATTTCACTCTTTTCCTATCAATGCTTCTGCCTTCCAGCCTCAATGACAAAAATTGAGTATATTTCACTCCACTCAGATCTCCTGACTCCTAGTCTTTGACCCTTCATCTTCTGCTGACGCTGGGTCTTTTTCTAATTTCTTTGTCTAATTCTTTGATCTCCTGTTGCATCAGCTGCCAATTTCAAGAGCTGTCAGCAGACTATCAATGAAGGATTCATTCAGCCAACTTCAGATATCAGCATCCACCAGCCTGTGCCTTCTGCTGTCTCTGCTTCTTCATCCTAATTCATCAGCTTCCACAAGGAGACGCCTAATATTTCTACAATGGTGTAAGTCATTTCTTGATATAAATCTGCTTCTGTATATGACACATACAAATATCACTGATCATAGATTCTGCTTCCCTAAAGAGCCCATCTAACACTTTTGGTTCATTTCATTAAAAGGAATTTCTCCTGGCAGAAGTCCAGATTTCTCTCCCAGGAGATCTAAATGTCTTTTTGGTTTTGTTCCCCCTGTCTCACTGTCTTCATCTCTCTCACCCAACCTTTTGTCTTCAGGGCTTCCATTGGTTGGTTTTCAGAAGTAGATTGCCAGACCTTTCTTCCTAATTTTTCATAGTCTGAAAGCATCACTGAATGTTTGGCAGCATAGCAATATGTAAATCTCCACTGAGCTACAGATGAGGTTCACTTGCTGGGAAAGCAAGAATTCTACCACTGAACCACTACTGCCCCCACTAGTAAGTTACTTCCTTGATTTTCTGGTTGTCTTAAGACCTTCATTTATTCCATGTATTCACTGTTTACAAAGGCCAAGAAGGTGCTCAGGGCTTCCTCTTCCACTTATGAGAGGTCCTAACCAAGCCTCAGAGATAGGATGGTGTGGGCAAAGGTGAAGTCATAAGTGGGTGTTGGGCTGTGTGATGGGAGGATATGTCTGAAACATTTTATGTTTCCCCCAAACTTCACAGCCCCATTTTCATTTACGCCCATCCAATTCTCCATTTCAGCTGCTAATTTTTCTTGCCTAAAGGAAGACATACTAGAACAAGATTCAGGAAAGAGAAAGAAAAAGCAGTAGTTTTCTAGCTTTTGTTGTCCAAATACTCTTAGACCTTTCTTGTTATTGTTAGTTACCACAGATTCATGGTGATGTCCCATGCAGCATAGTGAAACATTGCCCAGTCCTGTGCCCTCCATGAGAGGTGGCACATTTCAGTCCATTAGTATTCCATTGTGTGCTCTGCCTTCCAGCCTAAGGATATCATCTTTCAGCACAATTTCAGACAATGTTCTATTGTGGTCTAAAGGGTTTTTAATGGCTAAATTTTGGGTGTTGAATGCCAGGCCATTCTTCCTAGTCTGTTTTAGTCTGAAAGTTCCACTGAAAGGTGTCCACTATGGATAATCCTGCTAGTATTTAAAACACCGGTGACAGATTTCTAGCACCCCACCAACATGCAAGCCAGCACAATATGACACACTGACAAATGGATAGTGGCTTGAAATTTACAGAAATTAATCATTTGAAACAGTGAAAAGATCCGTCTCCTTGCTTTCACTAAGACCAGATTCCTTGAGCTAGGCAAAGGGGAAGATTTGGAGGGAATAAAGGAAAATATAATCCCTGTGCTAAGTCCTGGGTATGTGGCAAGACCAAGGTGGGTCAATGATATGTTAGAGCAGGGGCCCTCAGGTCTAAGAGGTGAAAGTTCCAAGATGAGGTTGTTCCCCTGACATTATTAAAACAAGGTGCTTAACTTCATAGTGGAATTAAGATTCAAAATAGAAATGTAAAAGCTTAGAGCAAAATGAAGCCACTTTTTGTTCACCTTAGGTACAGAACAGCAGCAGTGCTATAGGAAGAGGAAAGGGGGGCAGTTTGATTACATTGGACAGCAGCAGGCTTCCCAAAGGTGACGGTAAGAGATAAAACGACTGAATCAAAAAGATGTGAGGTTTTCCACATGTATTTTCTAAGTTGTCTCCAGGAAAGCTAAACCAGTTTAAATTTCCCACCATCATCTAAGAGAGCCTATTGTAACTAAGATAGCTCCGTTTTACAGAAAGTGTGTCCAAGGACTCTTAAGCCCTTTGGGAACTTCTCAGGACGCTGGTCTCTAATCCTCGGAGCATGCTGGTGACTAGCCTCAAGTTGGCACATCCACATGGTTCACAGGAACAGGTGAGGAGCTATTCCAGCAGAGGTCCTAACAGGCCAGCAGGGGGAGCAGGTTTGCTGAATGCTATCATGACCCTGCTCAGCTGGAGCCCCAGGGGCTCACAGGTTCCTCTTCCGCCTATGAGATTTAAGCCTTAGAAGGGTGAGTGGAAACCCCAAGAGTCTGCCAATGAATGGACACTTCAATGTGAATGTCCTTCCCACCCCTATGGATCTATCTGCCAGCAGCTGGGCCCAGCCCTGCATTGTTCCCTAGAATCTTGTTTCTGTGCTTCCTCTGCAAGTCTGTTCCTAGTGTGTCATTGAAGCAAGAAGAGTTGATGTCCAGAGTGGTTTCCAGGGATCTCCGGGATGGCTGGGGAATGGTCACTTTAAAACGGCAGATGGAAGAAAGTGGCCGTGGGTAAAGCTGCCCAATGCACTAAGTGAACTGGAAATGCTGTGGGTGTCAGCAATAGATCTCCTATCAGCAAGGTGAGTAACAATAGTTTAAGACGTGTTGTTTTGCTGTTGCTATTAGGGGCCATTGAGTGAGTGCTGACTTACAGCAACCCTTTGTGCCACAGAGCGAAACCCTTCCCAGTCCTGTACCATTCTCACAGTCGTCCTGGGTTTGTGCCATTGCTGCAACTGCTCTGTCAAAGCCATCTTCTCAAAGCTCTTCCTCCTTTTTGCTGTCCTGCTACTTTTCCCAGCATGATGTCCTTCTCCATGATGGCCTTTCCTGACAGCATGTTCAAAATATATAGACCCACCATATGATTAAAACTAATAACACTGTTGTCAAGATATGGTTTGAAAACCACAATGCAATGTGCTAGTCATTCTCCATTTGTCTCCCACTTTTTAACAATTTGACATTACACGGCATTTTAAAATTAAAATAAATATATTGCAATACTATTTCATGTTCTATGAAAATTCTTGTTGCTCCACATAAACCAAATTTTTAATCAAGAACACTCCCCCCCACCCCCAGTCAATGGTGTCCCACTTAAAATCTGGGCCCTTTACCCTACAATCACCTCTCTCCTTTGTTGCCCTTCTTTAACTCTAGGAGGCTATCCCAGGGGGATTGAGCCATCCTGACACCTTGCAAGTTGTGCTCTGTGAATAAGAAGTACCAGCCATAGACGAAAGAGTGAGGAGTAAAGAGTTCCTGGACGTGTCTCCATTGCTCCCTGCCCCAGTGCCTCTAGCAGTGCCTCTGCTACACTTGCACCTCCCTGGACTTTGTTGCCTCTTTCTCACCTTGTCCCTTTCACCCTCTGATGACTCACCGCTTCCCCCACTGGCTGATCCTAGATGCTTCAACATACTGGGAAGGTGACCCTAGGGGGACCCACAGCTCTTCGCAATAGCTCTGCCTTGGAACCAACCCACTGAATGTGCTTTCCTGCCAGGACTGGACTAAGATACATGAAGTGAAGAAGACAGGTCATTCTAGTTGTTCTTCCCTTCATTAAAAGTGAAAGGAAAAAAAGAGACAAACAAAACATTCTAAAACTGATTGTTGAGATGATTGTACAACCCTTCCTGATGTGATTGAACTACTGAATTATATGATATGTGAATTATATGCCAATAAAACTAAAGGGGGGAGAGCGATGTATTAAAGTCTCCTTGTGTTAATGTGAATCTGTCTGTTTCTTCAGTTAGGTTAAGTTTTATTTATTTATTTTAGAGAGTTTGTGGCTATTTTTATGTTCGTATCCTCTTGTTATGTTAGCTCTCTAATCATTACATAACGTCTTCCCTTGTCTTTTTGGCTGGTTTTTGCCTTAAAATGTTTTTATCAAACCTGAATGTTGCCACTTCCGCTCTTTCTTGGTTACCATCTACTTGATATATGATTTTCCACCCTTTTATCTTTAGCTATGTTTTTTGCTATTTTTGTTTGTATCTAACATCTGTATCTTGTAGACAGTATACTGATGGGTGGGCCACATGCTTTCTTCTCCATTTTGTCTCTTGTCCCTTCTGCCTTTAACAATCAACTTTTAGTACAATTATCAACAGAAAGGAATTTACTTCTGTCAATTTGCTGTTTTGCTTTTGTTTTTCTGGCAGCAGTGGTTGTGGTGATGACATCTTTATTCCCCCCATCATTTTATTGAGATATAATTCACATACTATGCTTTTCCATAGTTCAGTCATATTTTATTTTTTGTTTATTTGTTTTGAGTGGGGGGGCATCACTGCCCTCTGATGGTCGTGGAAGCTACCCAGCCTTGCTGCTGCTGGATTTGAACCACCAAGCCAGTGGACCGCAGTCCCACACTCAACCACTACACCACCAGGGCTCAGCCCTCAGTCATATTTTAAAAGAGTTGTATATACATCACTGCAATCAGTTATACACCATTCAGTCCCCCTCCTGAATTCATTATCTATTTCTCATTTACCTCCAACCTCCTCTCTCCTCTGATAAGCCTTTACACCAATTAGTTTCTCTTTATACATTTATCTATCCTGTGCTTCTTATACTGGGAAACATACCTCCCAAAAGAAAAAAAAATAATAGATATAAATATAGATTTTTAAAAATAATTTTATTGGGGCCTCTTACAGCTCTTATAACATTCAATATATCATTTGTATCAAGCATATTTGTACATCTTGCCATATTCATTTCCAAATATTTTCTACTTGAGCCCTGGTATAAGCTCCTCCTTCCCCCTCCTTATTTTTTTTTTTTATTTATTTTTTTTTTTTAGGCATCACTGCCCTGGTGGTGGGAGTAGGAGGCCCAGCCTTTGCTCCCGTGAGCGGGAATTGAACCTCCATCCCAGTGGGCCGCAGTCCCGCGCACAACCACTACGCCATCGGGGCTCAGCCCCCCCTCCTTATTTTTAATATAGATTTTATTGGGGGTTCTTACAGCTCTTATAACATTCAATACATCCTTCATATCAAGCACACTTGTACACATGTTGCCACATTCATTTCCAAACATTTTCTACTTGAGCCCCC
>PVJH01017262.1:13530-48390 GCA_004026705.1 Nesogale talazaci | reverse complement strand
GTCCAATGTCATCTTCTCAGTGAAATCACCTATGTAAAACAGCCTATGTAAAATTGCATCCTTCTGCCCCCTTTTCTCTCTCTCTTTCTTTTTTTTTTTTGTGGGCATCACTGCCTCTGGTGGTTGTGGGCGCTATCCAGCTGCCGCTGGATTTGAACCGCCAAGCCCGCGGGCTGCAGTTCCACACTCAGCCACTTAATGCCACCAGGGCTCAGCCCTCTTTTCTCTTATATCTATCCATTGCACACAACCCTTGCTAATATACCTTCTCATTTACTGCTGATTTTTTTTCTTTTCTGTTTCCACCCCATGGGGCCTCATTCTCTGGAGTTTAGGTCTGTTCTGGTTTACCACCACCCGCCATGGTACCTGGTGTGTAATCGGTAGTCAGTGACTCTTTGTGGAATTATATCAGGCATGGTTTCTAACATATCTAAGTAGTGGGTGGAAAGCCATGCTGGCATAATATGACTAGTTTCCTCAGGGCTTTAGGCTTTAAGCACATCCTAAGCATTTAACATGTTCAATGACAGTATTTACAACTACAGCAGATACAATATAGATGGGTGTGCTTGAGCTGTTTAGCAAAGATTCAAAAAGAAAATAAAATCTCACCTTTAAATCGTATTTCCTATATACAGATAAACGGTGGCTGAACACATTTCTAGTGACAATCACATATATTTCAACTCCGTCAACATTTAGCCGGTACATGCCCAAGAACTGGGGAAGGAGCGTGATCCCGTGGCACTCCACGATATACTGCACAGGAGAGACAAACAGAAGGGGGAGAAACCCAATCACATGCTGGTCACCTGGATGTAAAAGACAATGCTTCAGCTTGAGATGAAAGATGATCTGAGGGTATTGGGTTAGAGGGTATTGGTTTGTGCTATAATCTCTTTAAAGTAGAATTACTCTTTACCTGAGGCTTCTTTCACCTCAGAAGCTTTGATGATTTTCCCTTGTTGAGGCACCCCCACCCACCCCAGCAGTTCTGCTGCTTTAATGGTGTTAGACAGGGATTAAGGGGACACTGGGAAGGGAGCCCAGTGTTAGGAGGTGGCAGGGGCAGGGTTGGACTCTGATTCTGTTTTCTCTGTTTCTCACAGCTTCCTTCAGCTTAGAATCCATCTGGAAACTTACAATCCATCCTCCAACTTTTAAAACAGGGGACTAGTTCACTGTCTCTCAGACCATTGGAGGGCTGGACTATAGGTAAAAAACAAAACAAAACGAAACAAAACAAAACGACTATGAACAAATTCACGGAAGAGTGCTTCTCTCAGGGCTACTCAAAGGCTTGCCTTGCTGTTCCCACCCTCCCCTGCCCTCTCTCTTCCCTCTGATGACTGGCCTGGGCACTGGTGGTTCTCGGGCACTTCCAAAGCCAATGTCCATGCTGCACTTTCACCCGCACAGGCACGGGATCATTTCGGCTTTGAAAGAATGGAGCTCTCCATCCTACCTGATGATGTATTTCTATGTGAATTCATGGTGCCAACACCAAAGTTACCCTATTTGTCAGACCGCCAGGCACACTCAGTTTTTAGAGCAGGAAAACAAGAAAAAAATATTCGGAACCACAAAGTCCCAGTACACTACACTCTTTATTAAACTAAAGCAAACTATGGTCAGAGTGCACCGCGCCAACTCAGCAGGGGTGTTAGGAACCATTGTCGCTTTCATAAACAAATGAGGGAGGCTTATGCTGTGTCCAGCATGTGACCTGACTGACATGGGGTCTCCAGGAGGCGGGACTTCCCGTGAACATACAGCAATCCGCAGTAGGTAAACAGCAGCGGACAGGCAGCGGGCGCATGGGATCATAAACAAGTGTTCTGGGGTCCCACACCTTCAGACCATCAAATGCACCCTCATTTCCCTCCCCGCCCCCCCACCTTTTTTTTTTTTTTTGGAGAAAAAAATTGTGCTTGGGGTCTGACAAATACGGTACAGTTCTCTCTTCATCTGTCTTCTCTTTAGAGTGCTTTCTGTCAACTGACTGCCTGGCTTGGTAGGATAGCCATACCACGGTGGATTAACCGCTGTGGTTGAAGCAGGCTTTTAAACACATGAAATCGAGTAACTGAGGAGCCTGGATTTCCTTGGCAAACAGGCACTCCCCAAGAATAGCAAGTATTGAGGATCCCCGCTTGGTCACTGGGTTCATGCAAAATGCAAGCCCTTAGCCAGGGCACAGCGAGGATCCTGAAGGGATGGGCTGCTGCAGGTATATATTTATGTCTCTACATGGTGGTGTGAACCTGGCTTTTGGAAATTGCTGTTATTATCATGTTTCACCCAGTTCTTGCTCGCAGAGGCTCTGAGTGACAAGTTATTATAGCATCAAATGAATGCTCCGATGTCAAGCCTGGCTTCCTTTAATGTGTTTGAAAGGTTAAATTATCTGTCGTCCTTATTGCAACTCTGGCTCTGTTTACAGTCCACCCCCACCACACACTTTCCAAAAGAGGAAACAAACACCAGGAATAGAAAGACAGAGAGAAAGACTGGCATTGTCAGGGGTTTGTGTATGTCAGGATGACCAAATACATGAAGATCCCAAGTCTTTCTAGGATTTGTAAGATTGGTATGCATTGTAATGATAGCCTCATTTCTTCTTAGTTTTTCAATAGTTTTGAGGTAAAAAGGAAGATATGGATGATTTCATTGAAATACATATCAATACCAACGTACTTTTTCCCCTTTTAAGGTTAATACAGTCTTGGTGGTGCTATTTGGTAAGAGCTGGACTGCTAGCCACAAAGTCAGCTGTTCAAAGCCACCCAGCTCTTCTCAAGAGAAAGATGAGACTATCTATTCCTTCAAAGAGCTAGTGTCTTGGGAACCTTATTTAGGATCCAGATGAGTCAGAATGGATGTGTGATGGCTGGGAGTTTGCTTTGGTTCGATAGTGAAGCCAAGCTGGAAAGGAACAAGGCATTCCTTTGCGCTGTTTACAAAGATGCTCAGTACCCAAAGACATAATGTATAATACACGCAAATGCAAACTGTGCTGTGCGAACTTTCACTTGTTATACCACCCAAGGGTTCCGTAAATGAGCTCAGCGTGACACACGAAACACACCTTCCTAAAGAGGTCCACTCATGGCGATGGGGTCTTTTTGGACTCTGGACAGCCCCCTACAGGACAGGACAGGGCGGATCTGCCCCTGTGGTTATCTGAGATTGTAGGCCTTTCTGGAAGTAGTTTTTCTCTCGTGGAGCAGCTAGAGGTTTTGAACTGGTGATCTTGTATAGCCCAACAACTGTAATCCTTTACTACACGACCCACTCTGTTTTGGGGGAGTGGTGTAAAAACACTGCCTTTGGGGCCCTTACTCATTGACTTCAATGTAAGCAAGAAAACAGGTGTTCTGAAATGCCCAAAGCCTCAAGAGTCACACAGGTGGATGAACTCGTATCAATGAAGTGAGGCTGGTTCTACAAAAGTCCAGTACCTCGCAAGCCATCAGAGGCTGGGGTGGGGAGAGCAAGCATTTGAGCCAGAGGGTGCAGGCGGCAGAGGTGAGGAACTGCCTCAGGCAACAGCAGAGGGTCAGGCATCAGGGAAGACAGGAAGTTGGGAGGTGCTGGACACACCTACAGAAGAGCGCTGTGCATGCAGGGACACTTCCAAAACCTGGGAGGTGGGGCAGCTGAGCCTTGGGCTCTGGCTTTGAGCTAACCCAAACCCTTCGTAGGGAGTTGGCGGGGTCCCGTGCTGGGAAAATGCCCAATCCAGTCCCTTCTTCAGGAGAAATAAACTCGGGGGCCGGGGGGGGGGGGCGGTGAGGGTGGGAGAGGAAGAAGAAACCCCTCTCAAATTGGGTTTCTAGATCTTCCAGAGATTAAGACTAAGCAATGAGTTCATGTAGTTTTATCACACCTGAGCTTATCACACCCTGGTTTATCAAGCCAAGGAAAGCTGCACTACCTGGCTGGGAAGTGCAGCCAGCCAGTGGTCCTCACCTGCAGCTCCTGGTCAGAGTGACCTGGTCTAGGTCATGACCTTCCAGGGCAGCCTACAATTGGAGAGCTATGGGGCCTAGTCACCTTGGCCCAACCCAAGTTGACTGGGTGCTATCTGGCCTGCACCATCTTTTGACAACTTCTGAACAAGTCAAGTGGCTGAGGATGCTGGGAACAGCCTTCCTGCTGGTGAGTGGTGGCAACCTTACCCAACAACGGGGTTCTAGGGTCCCCAGGACCACAGGATCCCTTGAGACAGCAAGCACTTGGCTAGGGTTTCTGAGAGAGAAGAAATCTGTCTGAAGCTTCGCACGGGGGCTCCTGTCTCACCATTTTCATAGACCTTACCGTATACACTCATATATAAGCTGAGTTTTTTTCAGCACCTCTGGTAAAATAGGGGCCTCAGCTGATATTTGAATTGGCTTCTACTCAAGTATATACGGTATTTCAAAACCACAAGATACTGCAGTCTCTCATGGATTCCGACTGCCCCAAGTGTCTGAGATAGCTGCTGGTGTGACTGGTGGGTTTTAATAGTTGTGGTCAGTGGCCCGGCACGGAACCCTCTGTACCACGTGGGCCCCTCAATGACACTTTCACAGGTGTATAATTTTGAATGCCTTTCCCTTTGGGAAACAGGGTGGGTGGTCTTTTCCTTTCCTGTTCCTCAGGTTTCTCTCTGTGTCATGATCTTCTTCTTCTTTCGGTTTCATTGTGTTTTGTTTCTGTGAGGTTGCCCAGTTTATGAAGCACAGGACTGGACTGACAGGGAGAACAAGGAATGCAATGGTTTATCAGGGGGTGGTGTGTGTGTGTGTTGAGAAGGTGAGGAGAATTAGAGAGCAGACAAAGAATGCGGAATGGGGTATAGGGCACTGAAACTGATTGTGATGGTGCAGCTACAACTCTTCTCCCAAAGTGACTGAACTGAAGCGGTGTATGATATGAGCATTCCATATCAAGAAACAACTTTAAAAAAAAGAAACAAAACTTGACCAATGGTGAGCATGAGAGAAGGAGGGAGAGTCGTTCCGTAGGGGGCATTGAGCTGTTGTCAATGGTGGTGGAACCATTTGGAAACGGATCTCAAAAAATGATTGCACAACTCGAGGAGTCTCCTAAATGACACTGAATGGTATAGGGAGAAGTTGATGAAGTGCAGAATGTTTTGTTGTGTATATTTCCCCCCTAAAATTAAAAAAGAAAAAAAAATACACTCGTAACAATGAGTCCAAGAAGAAAATGTTCTAAAATCGATTGTGGTACAGATTGTACTACTCTTATTCCTTTTCTTTTTTGGTGTACATCCTTAAGTTATTTATTGATTTATTAATTCTCTTATTGGGGGGCTCTTGAGATTTGTTTAGAGGTTTGTGATGGGTAGGTTTGTTATGCCAACATGGCCACAGAAGATTGGTAGTAGGTCTGTTGGGACAGCACAGCCAATGAACACATGGGATGAATTGAAGGGCAGAGATAGGAAGGGCTCAGCAAGTCCCGCCCTCTCTCTTGCTTTTGGATATTTGGACCAGACAGTTGCTTTCTTCGTCCTGTGCCTCGACCTCCAAGCAACACTACCTGTGGGACACCCAATCATGGACTGTGGAGCTGTGAGTTGAGGTTCCTTCAAGCCCTACTTCGCCACACTCCTGGGATATACATCTCTTGAGCTGGGGACTGTTGGACTCTGTCATCTGGCTGATTGTTGGTGACCTGCTATGCTGTTTGCTGCCTGTGACCAGATAGCCTGAATTGCTTCTACAAAGGACTACTCAGTGGACCTCAATACTTGAAGGGCTGCCAGTCTTCTAGCTGTCTCATGCAAGGGAGCTGTACCGAGCAATTTGTACTGCTTTATAGATTAGTTAACTGTTTCTTTCTTATCTTATATACCCTTCTCTCTATATAAATACATAAAGAGAATTACTACTGTCTTGGTTTTATTTCTCTAAAGAACCCTCTCTGACACAAGGTTCTAGCAGGGGAGCGCAGCTACTCTTATATCCTTGACTGAAGGGCGGTCCTCCTTCTATTGTGGAAGGTCGTCTTCTTCAACTGAGCATGTAGCTTCTGGAGAGACACCAGGGAGCGGTGAGGGGGACACCCGCCTAGCCAGCCAGATCAGCCAAATCAACCCTGGCGATCAATGGGATGACAGATGTCACAGCCAGATCACCCTCACATCCCGGGCAGGGGAGCTCTTAAAAATCTTATGTACAACTATTCTTGATAAGATTGAACAATTGCATTACGTGACATGTGAAATGAACTGCCAATACAACTGTTATTTTTAAAAAAAAATTAAAGCCTTTCCAATTTCAATTACCCTTCTTGCCAACAGTGACCACCCCTTGTGGGTCAGTCTGCCCTACAATGTCCTGTTGGGGTGGCTTGTGTGTTGCTGGAAGCTAGTCCACTAGTATTTCTCATATCAGCAGGGTGACCGCTTCCAGACTAAGGCAGACTTAGAAAACCAGTCACCATGATGAATGGGAGACTTGTATGAGTTGGGGCCAAAAGACAGGCCCCTACTAAAAATAGGGCTGAGGAAGTTGTCTCATCAGAGTAGAACTGACTTTACTGGCAGATGGACCAGAGCTTTGGGGACTTGTCGGCAGAGGGACCAGTCTGTGAAGGACGACATGCTTAGGAAATGCGGCAGCCACCCAATCTGGTGTCAATTTGAGGATTAGGAGTGTAGGGGTGGAGTCTTGCCTGTCAATCTGGAGATAGCCAATGAGACCTCTGTGTGGGCATGGCCCTCTCCTGAGAATTCTGGGAAATCGAGTAATTCCTTCTTGGAGACAGGAGGCACTGTCTCTCTCTCAGTTCACTCCCTTGGAGACGCTTGACTGACAAGGCTGACTCCCTGAAAGACATCCCAGAGGAGAAGTCACACGGACCTACCCTGACCTACCTGACCTCTGAAGCTGGAGACACCACAGAGAGACCTCTGCCAGCGCTGGGATGCTTATAATGCCCCTGGATCCCAAGACTTTCTGCTCACTGGCTTGTGCTCGTCCTGCATTTAGCATCATTGAATGTGTTTTGTGAGTCTGGAGAGGACTTTATAGATTGGTGTTGGACAGATGGCCTAATATCAGACTTATGACCTTGGACTGGACTGGGTTGGGATGTTTTCTCAATGTACAATTACCCTTTGTATAAAACTCTCTTTTATATACATGTGTGTTTATGTATTTTTTTCTCTAGTCTACCCAGACTGATATAGGAAATAAAGCAGAAGATCAGCCCCAAAGAGGAAGACTCGTGAGATGAGCTGATACGGGGCTCAGCCACACGGGGCTCAGACAAAACAACCATCATGAGGACGGGGCCAGGCTGGCTGTACAGAAGGCTGTGATAGGTGGTTCAGCAATACCCAACAACAACAATAGACTGAACGCAAAGGTTGGAGAGCTAGACGCAGACTCCGGAAAGTGCTCAGAATGCTTCTCCTTTATTGGAGCCTGGGGACTGTGCCAGCCACTGTCAGGTGGCAGACGGAGATGACCTGGGGGCTTTAACACACTCAATGAAAAAACACTCAACAACCCAATGCTGAAGGCTTACCTCACATCTACTGAGTGAGACTCTGGACGGTCACGGGATTCCCCAGATCATGTGTATGCAATTGGAGCTCAGGAAGCACTAACTCTCCAAATGAATGAATGAATGAATGAATGAATGTAAGTTGTTATAAAGCACCAGCACAGTGTCTAACTTGTTCTCTTTAAGTCACAGACTTCCAACTATTCCCTCCCACCCTTGACTTTTATGGAATTCAATCTAATTTTGCTCCTGTTTTGTGCTTAGAGCGAGGAGCTTTAAAAAAAAGTCAATATTCACTTAAAAGTTTGATGTACTACCAAACTGTATTAAGCCCGCTATTCCTATTTTTAGGCACAACGTCTGGATTTTACTGAAGCCACCAATCATTTCCCAGGTAGAAAGGATAAGAAGATACTTTCAGTTTACTGAAGCACAGGGAGTTACAGAGTATGGCTCTTCCGATGACTGCCTTTGTAACTTTCCACCAAATGACTTTTTCCTGTGGGGGATGGGTAAGAGAAGGCAGGGGAAGATAATTGTAGGATTGGACAAGTCAGTCATGAGTGATTGCTAGCAAAGGTAGTTAGGATTGTTAAAAAGCTTGGACCTCGAAGGTGGGGCTTGGTCAATTTTGCCCTCAGCTGGGTATAAAAGGAGCCAGCTCAGAAGCTGGGAAGTGGGAGCTCACTGCCATCAAGGGAAAAGGGTCAAACTTGGGGCCCGGAGAAGTCTTGGAGTTGAACCCCCTTAAACCAAGAGCCAGAGCTCTTGACACGAAAGGAGTGGCAGAGAAGTGGGAGCAGCTGCAGCAGGAGAAAGAGCTGGAAAGGAACCAAGAGTTGGAACAGGAGACAGAGCAGTGTGCTTCCTGGCACATGCCGTGGGTCAAACCGAGGGCCTTTGGGGAGGAGACTTGCTTTTCGAGCAAGGTACTTATAGGCACTGGGTGGGGAGTTAAGTTTGTGCTCTTCTGGAGCTAGAGTCGAGTGCCTTCGAGCTGAAGCTTATGATGAGAACCATGCTCTCTGGGGTGTTTCTTGGCAGGACAAAGAGTTCTGTAACACTGCCCAGGTCGGGCAGCAGCAACGGGGCTGTATGGGAAGGAGTGCCTGCGGGCTTGGCTGAGAAAAGGCAGTACTGATGAGAAGAACTGTGCCCCCAGAATTTCTGATGCTGCGTTGTAACCGGTAACTGTTCTGCTCATCTGTACTTACTCCTGTAGCTGGTGAGTGCTGCATGGCCACAGCAGTGAGTACCTGAGGGGCGCTGAAGGGGAGAGACTGGGATGGAAGGGACGTTTGGTGTCAGGAAGATGGAGGGAGAGGGCGTGTCTCACCGTAGCCTCCTTCCGAGGATCTGGCACTGGCTGGTGCACCTGCCCCCGGTCTTGTGAAGTCAGAGTTTCTCAGAAGCTGCCTTCTTACATCCTTCTTACATTTACCAGAGAGGTGAGTGAACTCACTCACTCACTCATTCACTTTGAAACTAATAATAGACAATCTAATTTATGCTCTATCTTAAAAGCTTGCAAGCTATTGTTTTTAACAAGCTATTCTTAACCCTAAATTAAGGGATTCCTTGCTGCTTAACCTCCATTATAACTTGTTCTCCCCCTTAAAACATCTGACTTCACTGACACTACTGACATAATTGACGTCCCTCCAGATGGAAAGTATATGATACCAAAATGCCCAATGAATTCATGTCAGTGGGGGGTTGGGCTGGGTGAAGTAAAAAACCAAACCAAATTGTCTTAGGAGAAACAAAATATTTACATTACTTCTTGACCCTTTTTTTCCCACTTTGAATGCTGTTCTAATACCGGGTACCTCTTTGTTAATCATCATCATTTTTTTAAGACCTGAGTGTCTTCTAGATGAACAGAAGGGTGAAGAAAAGGGCATTTATACTCCAGCTGGTAAACGTTTCCCCAACCCCACGAGATACAGAGTGGGAGCACATGCAGGAGGGAGTGCTCGGCTGTGAACTTGGCATGCTCTGTCCTGCCACGTCGATGCAGCCAACATGGCAGTGCTGGGTGGACAGTGCGCACACCATCCTCTCTGTGGACAATCGCAAAGGCCCTTCAAGTCCAGACTGATGTGATTCCAGGAGCCCCCCCTGGGATCCTTTAAAGCTTATAAAGTTCTATGACATTCTCAGTGTGTATTTATCCCACCCCACGCCTGCTCTGTGGGGAAGCTTTAAAGACCTGGTTACGTCTGATCTTGGCACCAAGAACAGCCACCGTTCTCCTGGGCCATGAGTTCATTTTCATATTCAGATACTTTAGCTGTAACTGACAGCCTTGGCTGACAGGAAATCAGAGGCAAATTGATCACCCTGACAGCAGCATGGTCAGTTTCCAGTAACGTGAACTTGAGACTCCTGTGAGGAGTCTTCCCCCTCCACTGGCCCTCTCCCCACTAGTTATTGTATCTTCTGTTTCAAACTCCCTTGAAGGCCACCCTCAATCCTTTCTGGAATAAGGTTGGGAGCAAATCCACAAGCACATAAAAGAAAGGTAAATGGGAAAACTGAGGTTCAGTGATCAACTCAAGAACCAGCTAAAAACAAGCGAGGAGGTGGGTCTCCTGGCTTGTAAGGTGGCTTCCTTCAAAACAGTGTGGCAAGCGAGAATGATGACTCTTGATTGTTAAGATTCTTTCCATGGTATTTAAAATGCTCCAGGAAGGGCATGGCAGTCACCTAATCTGGTGTCAATCTGAGGATTAAGAATGTAAGGGTGGGCTGAGCCCCAGTGGCATAGCGGATGAGTGTGGGACTGCAGCCCACTGGCTTGGCGGTTCAAATGCAGTAGCAGCAAGGCTGGGTAGCTCCCAAAACCACCAGGGGGCAGTAATTGCCCCTCCCCCAAATAAAAAAATTAAAAAAGAATGTAGGGGTGGAATCAGTCTGTCAGTCTGGAGATAGCCAATGAGATCTCTGTGTGGGCGTGACGTTCTACTCTGAGAATTCTGGGAAAAATGGTTGTATGTCTCTCTTGGAGGTGAGAGACTCAGTCCCTTGGAGACGATCTACTGATAAGACACAAGGCTGACTCCCTGTGAGACATCCTGGAGGAGAAGACACATGGGCTTACCCTGATGGAACCAGGCCTCTGAAGCCAGAAAAGCCATGTAGAGAATCCTGTCAGTGCTGAGATGCTTCTACCACCACTGAATACACAAGACTCTGCACCCACTGCCTGCATCATTGCATGTGCTTTGGGAGTCTAAAGAGGACTTTATAGCTTGATATGGGACATATGGGCTAATATCGGCCTTGAACTGGACTGGGTTGGGATGTTTTCTCAACGTTTCATTCCTCTTGCACACAGACCTCTCCCTTATATACATATGTGTGCTTAGGAATTTGTCTCTAGTCTACCTAGAATAACACAGAGGGGGAAAAATGCAGATGGTGGGTTGGGGCGGGGTGAGGGTGGATGAGGGAGAAAGACTTTTCTGAATAAAGAACACAGCGCGAAAATAATCCGCTGTTAATAATGGGTCCAGAAGAAATGAGCGTGGAGAGGCAGAGAGCTTGTTTTTGATTTCCAACGATCCAGAGTTGTGGATCCCTAGTCTTCTCGGAGTATAAAGGAGAAAGGAAAATAATTACCTGGTGGTACTTCTTCAAGATGTTGTGCATTTCAGCCACATCTTCACTGGTGATGATCTTGATGACGTATCTTTTGTCGTAAGACGTGTGGAAACGGGCTCCGCTTCGAGCCTGGGAGTCATTGGGCAGGGGTGCACTCCTGGTCAAGGAATTCTTCCCGGTTGGGGTGATGGGAGCGGGGAGGAGGAGGGAAGAGAGCCAGTTAGACAGGGCTTTCTGATCCAGAATGTGGCTGTCATCACAAGTTATCAAAAACATGTATGCTTGGAGGAAACGGATAAGCAGGGTGACCAACATTTTCAGACCCATCATAATGCCAATTGCAAGTCTTTCTAATGAAATCACAACAATGGGGGGGGGGGGGTTGTACCACTGCAATTCTCATTCCTCTCAAATAGATTGTCTGGGACGATCATCAAATGGCATTCTGTTCACTTTACTCTTGGAAGCTCAAACTTTCTTTGGAATAAAAATGCATGCCAGCCGTGAAAGAGAAATTTGCAATTATTGACCGCCCTCTTCAACGATCGGTATTGTACCACATTGTCCTTCTCTCCCACTTAGGGAGCAGCTAATGAATACCATCATCCCTTCCAAGAACATGGGGATAGAGTCCGAGTGACAGAGGTTCACACAGTATAGGCAGGGCTGGAATTCTCTCTCTGGCGTGGCCACCTCCAAACTCAAAAGTTCTCGATGCGTGAGGCCGGTCAGATGCGATAGGTCCAGAGAAGAACAGGGCGGCATGGCAGGAAATTGGAGGATGTCTCCCTCCCAAAGCTCATCTGAGGAATCTGAGGTGGCCCACCTCCCCGACCTCTAATCTCTCTCCGGCCAATTTTGGAGGACTGCCTGATGGGCAAGGAGGGATGCTTAAGAAGGGTACTTTTAGCACCAGCTCATTCCAGTATCCAGGTCTAGGCTATCAACACTTTTAGGTAAGCCCCTCCTTCTTTTCTCTCATGGAACTCTACTGTCTGTAGTTGCTGTTCTTTTATTTTTTTTTTAAGTGCCCGTGGAAAGCCCTTCCCCATGTCACAAAGCTCTCTCTCTTACACAGGTGATCCAGCTTAGCACCCAAGAAAGTCTAGTTTTCCAAGGCAGTCAGGGACAGTGTAGCAATTTTCCTCTTAAATGCTTCCCCTGCTCCCCCGCCTCATTCATGATCCCAATTCTACCTTACGAATCCATTAGACCAGAGGATGTACACTGGTACCAATAGGAACTGAAGACACAGGGACAGGACAGATGATCCCTTCAGGACAAGTGGTAAGAGTGGTGATACCAGGTGGAAGGAGGGAAGGTGGAGTAGAAAGGGGGAACCAACTATAAGGATCTACATATAACATCCTCTCTCGGGCTGAGCCCCGGTGGCATAGTGGTTGTGTGCAAGACTGTAGCCCACTGGGTTGGCAGTTCAAATCCAGCAGCAGCTCTCCAGGAGCAAGGCTGGGCCTCCTACTCCCACCAGAGTGTAGTGATCCCCACCCCCTCCCTCCCCAAGAAAAACCTCCTCCCTGGGGATGGACAACAGAAACATGGGTGAAGGAAGACATCAGACAGTGTCGGACATGACTAAATATTAATAATTTATAAATTATCAAAGGTGGGGGGGAGGAAAGGGAAAACTGAGGAGCTAATACCAAGGGTTCAAGTAGAAAGCAAATGTTTTGAGATTGATGATGACAACAAATGTACAAATATGTTTGACACAATGGATGGATGGATTATGATAAGAGTTGCATGAGCCCCCAATAGAACATTTTTTTTTATGTAAAAAAAAAAAAAGTCTAGTCTTTATTCCACTCACCAGAGCTTATAACTGGTTCTTTTGGCTCAGTCATAGCTAACAAAGCAGATCTACTGGAGCAGACCTCAATTTATAAAACAAAAGTATGAGGGGGTTACTACTCCACACCCCCAAAAAGGAAAAAGCTCCACTGGACACAGCTTTCATAGCATACATTTTTCCCACTAGGCGAGCATCTTGTAACTCAAACTCTGTGTTAGTGCACTCTGGGAATGTGCTCCCTGGCCACAGTGAATTTTTTCACGCATGCCTCGTTGTTTGTTTGTTTGTTTTGGGAAGACTGATTTAAGAGATCAGTATACGGCTGTGCAAATGTTTCCTCCTAGGGGGAAAATGCCATAGAAACTGTTGAGAGGTTGAACACAGCTTACAAGGGCAGCACTATGGGAAAAACTCAAATGTGAGGGGGTTCTCTCATTTCTAAAAAGATGAAATGCTGATTGATGACAAACCTCATTCAGGATGTCTGTCAACTTCCCCCAAAGATGAAAACATCATAAAAATGTGTGTACTTGTGCTCACAGACTAACGACGGACCATTCAAAGGATGGGGATGCTATCTCGGTGCGCCTGGGGCTTGGTTCAGGGAATTTTAAAGAGGCATTTGGGAAGGAGAAGGGTGGTTGAGAAGTTTGTGCCTCAAGGTTCTTCTGACTGGCCAGCACAAACAACGTTGACGGGACACATGCCATGCTTTAGAAGAAGAGCTCTGAAGTGACCCAGACTTTTGGTGCTGTCCTTACAACCTCGAAAGCAAACATCAATCAAGCCAGTGGAAGACGACATCGATGCCTTGCCAAAGCTCTTCATGTGAAATCAAAGATCAAGACAATGCTCATTGGTCTTTTTGATGCGAGAAGGATAGTGCCTTTGTAGTTCATTCCACCATGTCAGACTGTTAATTAAACTTTCCATTTAGAGGTTCTAAAAAGATTGTGTCACATTGTGAGACCAAAAAAAAAAAAAAAAAGCCAGACCTGTGGCAGACAGGGGGACTGGTTTTGCCACCACAACAATGCACCTGCTCATGGAGCCATCTCAGTGCAACAGTTTTTGATAAAAGCCAGCATACCACTTTTGTCCCACACATCATACTAACCTGCCCTCTCTCCATACCACTTCTTTTTGTTTTCCAGAATGCAGAGGGACATGAAAGGACAGCGATTTGACAAGGGGGAAGAGGTGAAGAAAAAAAATGAGGGAAGCATTGCCAGACATCCAAACCGAGGAGTTTGACAACTGCTTCCAAGTATGGAATCGCAGATTTGACAAATGTGTTAAGGTTGTTTTGTTAATTTTTTTTTCAATTAAATATATAGCTTTCAAAAAATTCTTTTTTTGGAGGGGTACCTCCTCGTATATCAAAATGGGAAACATTATGTGATGCTCTATTAGAAACCGAATCTTCTTCTTAGAAAGCAAGAGAAGAATGAGGGTTGTATCTCAACCAACTCTTGACTGGCAGAGTTGGAAATAACAGTGTCTGGCTCAAAGATGATCGCTGGTCGCTGCGTTGCATGGCAGTCATTTCCACAGTCCTGCCGACAATCCAATCTCTCTCCCCCTTCAGGCGCTCCCTCTGCCTCTTGCAAATCTCTTACTCTGGGGCTTTGACTTGTCATTGTCCTCATTCTGGTTATTATTCCTGTATAACCAAATCTTACCAATTCAAGGCCTTCCCTGGTGTTGCTCCCTGGGCCATGATCTAACCTGTAGGACGCCCTACAGTGGACTGTTGATCTCCATTCCTTGTCCGGCTTTACTGGGCAGGGGGTGAGTGGTCCAAAGGCAGAGACCTGTCCCCTCTTCAACTTCTGCTTAAAGGTGGGCATTCAGAAGTCCCAGTGAAGCACATACTGCCCAGTTAAGGAAACAGAAGCCTTTGGAAGCGGGTGCTGTTAGCCTGGATTTACAGTAAGAGTTCTCGTTTGTCTAGCACATTCAAGGGTCCTTATCCTTTCCTTCCTTCTCTATAGCCATGTATGGCATCACACCAGAGGTCAGCCGCTGGTGCCTCCTGGATCAGCATGCTGTTACTTCCTGAGATAGCACACCTACCTGAGTCTCAATGAAAATGGCAGGTCTGGCATTCGCAGATACCCGCTTCTGCCCCCCTCCGCCCCCTTTATTTTTCCTTAACAGAACGTTTGAGAAGGAAACATAAAATCAATATAACGCCCAATGATCTTAAGTGGCAGCATTCGGGAGCATTAATACTCCTTCACTGCCAATGATTGAATTGATACCCACTCGCAGACTCTGCCGCACAGGGTAGAGGTGCCCCCGTGAGTTTCCAAGAGTGTCACTCTTTATGGGGGCAGGCAGTTCTATCTGGTGGCTCCTCCTTCAACCACTACTGGCCATGCAGCTGGCAACCCAACAGCTAACCGGTGTGCCATGAGGGCTCTTAAGATAATTGGAATGCACTGGGCAGATTGAGAAGACTGTATGCTGCTGACTGGTCACAGGTGAACTGGTCTTGGCCCTTTTGTTAGTGAACGCATTCTTTTGTGCCTTAAGGTCATATAGGTCCCTGTAGGAGCATGCTAGATCATGTTCTTAGTTCTTCATGTCAGCTCAGACTTCTAAGAAGTATTTGAGACAAACCAGCTTTTATCTAGATTGTCCTGCCATTCCTCTTCACGGTGAGTATCTTCCCACTGAACTGTTCAAGCCACAAGGATGTGGTGAACAATCCTTCTGACTTCTACCGCTATTTCCACGCAAAGTTTCACCAACAAGACCTGACTGCAGTGAAGCAATTTTTTTTTGGTTTTTTTTTGGCATCACTGCCCTCTGGTGGTGGAAGTAGGAGGCCCAGCCTTTACTCCTGTGGAGCCGCTGCTGGAATTGAACCTCTAACCTAGTGGGCTGCAGTCCCGCGCACAATCACTATGCCATCAGGGTTCAGCCAGTGAAGCAGTTTTGAATGAATCCTGTGCAGATCCTCTGATGGTTGAGTGATTTTGGAATACATTGTTCTCCACTGGAAGGCTATACTTTATCAGAAGAGTGTCATTAGACCATGGTGAAGGCAAAAAAAGAAAAGTGATAATAACCTCAGATGGTGAAAGTGGTTTTGGAGAAGGATGGGCAGAAAACTACATTTTATCAACCTCAAGAAGATCATATCAATAGTTGGGGTATAACTGTTCAAAGTGCAGTAATGAATTTAATTTTTGATAATGGTTTCTTCTAGCTAATTCTCCAACCACCTGATACCATCACCAAATGGGAAAATGTCACAAGACCACTCCTACAACTTCACTATGTGCAGAAGTTACCAAGAAGGATAGAAGGGAGTTTCTCAATGGACTTAGACAAACTTCACCATTGGCAGAAGTTACCAAAAGGGAAAGAAGGGAGATTCTTGGTTGACTTAGACTGATGGGCACAGAGGGAAACATGACTGGTCAAGTGATCCTTTGCTAGAAACACCTGTTTCTTGAACCGAGGAGCGGGAGGAAGTTCAAGCAATTCCTTACAAGCTTTCATCTTGGTAAAAAGTCACAAACTACATCTCTCAAAGACAGACTTCACCACATCTTTTGGATTATTTCATTCCACAAGGTCGGTCTTTCTACATACCCAAACAGTTATCCCTTGAGAAAGCCTGGCTAGCATGGAGAGGATGTGTTTGCTCCAGAATGTATTAACTTCCCCCCTCCCCCCTGGCCAATAAATATGAGATCTTAGGGCACTTTGTGGAAGTGAGATGAATGTATTTGTAACA
Organism: Nesogale talazaci; assembly: GCA_004026705.1. NCBI lineage: Eukaryota > Metazoa > Chordata > Mammalia > Afrosoricida > Tenrecidae > Nesogale > Nesogale talazaci. Next base: position 31,693 of record PVJH01017262.1, on the reverse strand, counting down.
TCGAGATGTAGGCCAGTCTTCTCATGGTTCTTGGCATCACGCGTGCCAAGTGAGGCAGTCCCCTAATCTGGTGTCACTTTGAAGATTAAGAGTGTAGGGGTGGAATCTAGCTGGTCAATCTGGAGATAGCCAATGAAACCTCTGTGTGGATGTGGCCTAATCCTGAGAATTCTTGGAAATGTCGTAATTCCTTCTTGGAGGTGGAGACACTGTCTCTTGATTCATTCCCTGGGAGACATTGCAGCTGACAAGACACATGGCAGCATATTGATTGACCCTGAGCCCTGGAAACTAGAGGAGCCACAGGGAGACCCCTCCCAGCGCTGAGATGCTTCTACCACCACTGGATACTCGAGGTTCTGTACCCACTGGCCTGTGATTGTTCTTATGCTATTGCATATGTTTTGTGAGTTTGAAGAGGCCTTTATAGATTGATATCGGACATATGGGCTAATATTGGCCTTACGGACTTGATCTGGACTGGGCTGGCTGTTTTCTCAATGTTGCTCTTGTATATAAACCTCTTTCTTGTACACATAAGCGTGTCTATGGATTTGTTTCTCTGGTCTACCCAGACAAACACATCAAGGTAATTATTTTGACTGTATCCACTGATCTGCTGAGTTATTACTGAAAAACAAACCACAGGGCTGCAGTTTCAAAAGGAGGAACCAGGCTTGCCAAAATTCAAGAAAAAGAGCCTTCTCATAAAGGAGACATCTTTTTTTGTGCGGACAGCACCCATTGTTCTTGCTGTATGAAAATACAAAAGGCCAGAGAAGATGATCTCAATTATTCATGAGGCCTCTGCAAACCATGCATCACGTCACAAAACTTACACACAGTCCGTGTCTTATGTAAAAAGCTAAAATGGTATCAAAGCAATCCTTTTGCTCCACTGTGCTGTATTCAGTGCATTTAAAATTTCCTGTAATTCTAATGAACAACAAAAACCCAAAGAAAAAACATTTTCTAATAGAAATAGCAGAGGATGCGTGGCTAATAATTCAACAGAAGACAACATAGAACCCGGCAGACTGTGCAGCAGCTTAGAAGAGCCCTGTGTAAAGGTTTACCTTTGTGGCATCTGGGAAAATCCAAAGACTGTATTTTAGAGAAAAGAGTCATGGGGGCAGGGTGGGCTGTGGAGGACATGGGGAACCCCAGTAGGGCAGTGATTGACAAACTGAGGCTCGTGAACCATGTGCGGCTCTTTCCATGTGAATGTGAGGCTCTGAAGTCACATCTAAAACATCTGAAGGTGATTATTTCAGATCACGGTGATTTTATTTGTTTGGAAAAACATTTTGAAGGGTCTTGAGTTGTGAGGAGGGACAGGATTGGCTCTTCAGTCTTAAGAGTTTGCCGCCCCTGCACTACGGTACGCAGAGTAGTCTCTTCCAAAGTAAACTCCTTGTTTGCAAAGCTTGTGTACAATGCACACAGGTAAATGCTACCATACCAGAAAAAAAAATAGAGTCATCAGTTTCAACACCTGTGTAAATCAATACTGGTGTGTTAGATGTTTTCATTTTATATTCAATCATGGAAAAGCAGCTGGCTGTACTGGATAGTTCTGACTTGAAATATCTGATCAGCAAAATATTAACACAAGCTTAGTCTTCAATTAAACTGTTTCTTAATAATAATAATAATAATAATAATAATAATTAAAAAAACCCTTTCACATTACTCCCAACTTAGAATCAAAGGAGAGAGAATAACTAAGTGAATATCCCTTTTCAGAGATTTTAAAAACTAGATATTTGGAGAATGGTGATGGCAGCAGGCAGGCGAAGGTGCTTGGCACAGTATATGTATGTATGGATTGTGATAAGCGATGTACAAGCCCCCAATAAATGATTAAAATAATTTTTTAAAGAAGGTGATTGCTCTTTAATCTTTTCCTTCCCCAAAATAAATTCACTAAAGCACATTCCAAATGAAAGAATTCTAGTACAGGTATGCATTGCTTAAACACCCATAAGAAATCCTGTGAAACAGGATGCGATGTGACTTAGTCATCATGCGAACATTATATACATACAATCCATAGTTGCATCCCCACAATTCCTATTAAAGCCTGTTGGGAGCTTCCCAAACAAAATCTAAGAACTGTGTCCCCTGAAGAGAGATGGCAGGCCTGGTGAGTTGGGTGAAGGCGAAGGTCTGCAGTGAAAGGTTGGGAGCAGATGAGTGAAGCTGGGAACAGTGGCAGGAATGAAGAAGTCCCATAGGATTGGGAGGTGCACTGAAGTCATGCTGCGGCTTAATGGGGGGTGGTGGCTGGGGGTGTTAGGGTCTCTCAATCATTAAAAACAAAAACCCAAACAAGCCCTTGCTGCCCCTGGACCAATCCCGACTCATAGTAGAACTGCCATTGTGGGTGTGTAAAGCTGTAATCTTGATGGGAGCAGAAAGCCTCATCTTCCTCTCTCAGAGCCACTGGGGGGATTCAAACCGCTGACCTTCTGGTTAGCCCAACCCATCATCCACTAAGCCACCAGGAGAAAATACATGGAGAATTGCTTTCCTTTAATAAAACAAAGCAAACACCCTTGGAGGACCATAGGGTATCGCACGACCAGATGCCATGCAAGGACACCTCGGTCAGGATACAAATGACTCTTAGGTTTCAAATCAAAGCTGGAGGGATTGATTTGATGGATGTCAAGGGGAACAGATTAAAAACAAACTGACAACGAGAATAACTTGGGGTGGTGATGGGGGGGTGGTATGTGATAGGTAGGTTTGTTGTGCCAACATGGCCAATGAACACATGTGAGATCAGTTGAAGGGTGGAGCTATAAAAGGTTCAGTGAGCCTCGCCTTTCTCTCTCTTGGTCTTGGATCTTCACATTGGCCAGCTGCCTCGTTTGTCCTGTGCTCGATCTCCAAGCTACACTATCTGTGGGACACCTAATCGTGGACTGTGTTGCTGTGAATTGAGGTTCCTTCAAGCCCTGCTTTGCCACGCTCCTGGAATAGACATCTCTTGGGCTGGGGACCCTCGAACCCTGACATCTGGCTGACTGTTGATGACCTGCCTTGCTGATTGCTGCTTGTGGCTGGATAGCCTGAATTGCTCTACAGAGGACTACCTGGTGGCCCTCAAGACTCCAAGCACTTTCAGAGTACTAGCTGTCTCACACAAGTGAGTTGCACCTAGCCATTTGTACTGCTTTATAAATTAGTTAGCTGTTTATTTCTTATGTTAGATATCTTGTTATGTAGACACAGACAGCATTATTAGTGTCCTGGTTTTGTTTCTCTAGAGAACGCTAACACAGGGGGATATAGTCAAGTTAACTATATTCAGCCAAGGAGTAACTTATAACAGCCGCGGCTTTCTCAGATTGTCTTCTACACACGGGGTGAGAAAAGAAGGTGCCCGTGGATCCGTGGGGGGAGAACTGAAGGGAAACTGCTTCCGAGAGTGAGCATTATGCTTCACTGAGCGACTGAACCTTGCGGGGGGTCCAACGTGGATTCCGTAGGTCCAGGAGGGGCATTTGAGACAGCACTTCTCTCTCCGGAGAGAACTGCAAGTCCCCTGAGTTGTAACCTGTGCAACGTCCGGGAGCCCTGGTGGTGTAGTGGGTGAGGTGTTGGGCTGCTAAGGGCAAGCTCAGCAGTTTGAAACCTCAAGGTCAGCAGTTTGAAACCTCAAGGTCAGCAGTTTGAAGCCTCCAGTCGATCGTGAAAGAGAGATGACTTTCTACTCCCATCCAGGCCTCATCGCAGAAACCCACAGGGGCAGTTCTGCCCTTACCCGGAAGGTCACAAGGACTTGGCCCTGCCAATTGGCAGTAGTGAGCTGGAATTTAGTATTTTGTGGGCGGTAAAATGATAATGACAGATTTACCTGTATTCATTCTTCCCTCATTAATTGTATACCCGACTCTGGTTTGATGAAAATGAGAAACTATGGCTCATAACAATTGATCTCAGAAAGCAAATGTTCGGAGAATGATATGGGCCACGAATGTACAAACGGTGCTTGACACAAGGGGTGCATGTATGGATTGTGATAAAAGTTGGGCGAGCCCCTAATAAAATAATTAAAAAAAAGAGAACTATTTCAAAATACATATGTATTTTTTGGGGGGGAAGGCATCACTGCCCTCTGGTAGTGGGAGTAGGAGGCCCAGCCTTCGCTCCTGTGGAGCCACTGCTGGAACTGAACCTCCATCTCAGTGGGCCGCAGTCCCGTGCACAACCACTACGCCACCATGGCTCAGCCCCACAATCTATATATTTTTAATTACTGTATTCCCCTATTCAATCGTGGCTGCCACAAGCAGAGACAGAAAGCACGAGGACATTTTCTCTTCCATTTGTCGAAAACCTAACGGCAGACAGTAACTGCTCCAGGTGTGTCAAATAGATGCTTATATTTCACAATATCATTTAAAAAAATTGAATGTGGTGATAACTGTACAACTCTTCTCGGTATGAGTGAACTATCATATGACATTAGATAAAACTTTAAAGAAAAAACCAACCAATTGATCTCTAACTCCGGTCTTTCAGAATTCTAAAACTTTCTTGAAGACGGGGTGCATCGCTCCATGAACTCTGGAGAAGTGACTCAGAAGGGAAGTCGCCCTTTCCCAACAAAAGTCTAGCCAGAAGGGGGTTTTAAAAAAAACTCACGGAAAAGCTGCATGATGTGTGAATCCCACTTTCCCTAGAACTTTGTGAAACCCCTTTGTGTGACCATCACCTGAGTGAGGACATGCAAATGTAGGGGTGGGGTGGGGTGGGGATTAAAGAGAAAACAGCAACTGTTCTTAAAGGAGTGGGGACCTAACCCTTCATAGATTCTGGCTGTCTTCTGAAGGCAGAAGGGGAGAACTGGCTAATGGGATCGGGACTAGAAAGGAGTCACTCAGGGACCTTGAAATGAGGAAGGGTTTTTTTGTTTTGTTTTGTTTTGTTTAAGTTCATGGGGAAAAGTCCACTACCTTGATGAAAGATATTCATTATTTTAGATAGATAAGAAAAAGCAGAGCAAACCACTTTAGCATGAAAAGAGGCAGGAATTATTAGTCTTCCAACATAACATTGGTGAGATTACACTTAACGATACTATGAAGTCTGTCAATAGTACTCCCCCATATAACACAATGCATAGGAGAATTAATTTTTTAATAAACAATTTTATTGGGGGCTCATAAAACTCCCATTACAATCAATTTTTTTTATCCCCCATGACCTTTCACATATATTTTAAAAATCATTGTATTGGGGGCTCATACATCGTTTTTCACAATACATAAATACATATATTGTGCCACCCCTGACCTTTTAGTTCTATTTTCCCCCAAGAACTTTTGGAGGCTGCCCTCATAGTCCGCTCCCTGGTGAAACTGAACAGTGAAATGCTCAGATGGACTCCTTTGACCCCGAAGGAGAAAAAAACCACACAGGCTGTTTGGACCCAATGGGGAGGGCAGGTGAGAAGACACAGGCTCTGAGGGAGCAAGCTCCATGCCCCAAGGGACAACCCGCCCCCCCCCCCCACCCCCTACACACACACACACACACACACACACACACACACACACACAGGTACCTAGATCCCAGCCTGATCAAGCACACTAGCGTTGGAAAGAACCTAGGTTGTTGTTATTTACCCAAACCACTCAGTATACAGACCGGGCAGCAGGTTGTCCTGTCTGGCTCATCCCAGAGTATTGACCCGCCTGCCAGCCCGCCCCCAGGGGTGGTCGGCTGCCATTTCTCACCCACTCTCTTGCCTCCTGGCTGCCTCCTCACACGAGAGCCTCCTCTCGTGGGCACTGAGTTAGGACAGTTTATAGAGATCCTCCCCCCTCTCCCCGCCAGAGGCAGCAAACACCGCGTAATTAACAATTTAGAGCACGAGCCAGCTGGCCCGAAACCAAGGCTTGTCTGTGTTTTCCATGTTGCCAAGGAAAGTGTGTAGAAAACACCATCAAGAATGGCGACAATGTTACAATCTGCAGTCCATTATTGACACTTTTATTAACACGTGTACAACTCTGTCTCCACTCCTTCTGGGGCTATTCATTAGCAGGCTTTAACGGAAGGGGAGAGCTGCTTCTCTCTCTTTCTCTCTCCCTCTGCAAGAACAGAGACACGTGGGTTTGTGCAGTGAGGCTTTGCGAGCGGGAAGCCCTGTGCTGCCGAACCCTGGGTTTGGAGTCAGGCAAGCTCCGTCATGCAGAGACAGGCCTGAAAGTCCTGGGGGTAGTGGGAGTCCACGTCTCTGACCACGTAGCACCCTGTGTTGTGTCTACTTTAATTCATTCACACGCTCTGAGAATTGCAGGGGGGGGTTTCCACTCTCCTGAGGTCACTGGCTGGCTTCTATCTTTGGAAGGCTGTCATATTTTCTCTCTGCCCCTGCTTAAGACTGTCTGGGTGTTCTTGAGGAAGATTGTCAAGACTGGGGGGTAATCTGCCCCACTAGACTGGCGGGGAAGACAAAGTTAAGCGGACAGACCTGGAGTTATGTACAGGTTTTTTTTTCTTTGTTGGTTTCTTGCTTTCTTTTGACTTCATTGTTGTGGTTTTGTTTTGTTTTGTCTGTCTATATAAGATAAACATGCGGGCTGAGCCCCAGTGGCGTAAGTGGTTGAGTGCGGAACTGCAGCCCGCGGGCTTGGTGGTTCAAATCCAGCAGCGGCTGGGTAGTGCCCACGACCATCAGAGGCAGTGATGCCCACCAAAAAAAAAAAAAGATAAACATGCGAAAGAAATTGGATGGATGGTCCTGAGGGAACTTGGGGGGAAGGGAATGGCAAGAAAATAGCGTCATGGTCAGGGGAACAACGAGGGATCTAAAAACGACGGCAAGAGGGGTACAGAGTTCCTGGTGGTCAACCTTAATCTAGCTGAAAGGAATTCCTGAGAGGGGAGCGAGGAGTGAGTATAGTGGTGGAGCAGGGATAAAGTAGAAGGAAAGAGAGGAAAGATCTTGGAAGCAAAACTATTTACATAGGTATTGTGGTGGTCATGTTCTTGGTGTCAATTTCATGATTGGGATGGTAGGGGTGGAGTTTAGCCTGTCAATCTGGAGATATTTGAGGCCTCTGTGTGGGTGTGGCTTTCTCCTCTGAGAATTCTGGGAAGCCTCACAGTATTTCCCCTGTGGAGGACAGAGGCTTGATGCAGTCTCTTGGAGTTGGTCTACTGACAAGACAATATGGTGGCATGCTGATAGATCCTGAGTCCTGGAACCTGGAGGAGAAGCCACATGGACTTGCCCTGATGGGACCAGACCTCTAGGGCCTGAGAAGCCACCTGGAGACCCCTGTCAGTGCTGAGATGCTTCTATCTTCAATGGATACTGCTGATGGACCTTGAGCCCTGGAAATGAGGAGCCATGGGGGGACCCCTGCCAGCGCCGGGATGATTCTACTGCTGCTGGATACATGAGACTCTGCACCCACTGGCCTGTGATTATCCTGGTATCATTCATTGCACGTGCTTTGTGAGTTGGAAGGAGACTTTATAGACTGGTATCGGACATATGGGCTAGTATCGGACTTAGGACCTTGGACTGGACTGGGTTGGGATGCTTTCTCAATGTTCCATTCCTCTTGTATATAAACCTTTCCCTTATATCCATATGCATATCTATGAATTTGTTTCTCTAGTTTACCTGGGCTCACACAGGTATAAACAGAAATGTGTACATACTTAAATATATTAATACACAAAAACAGGGGTGTTGGCTTATGTACATATATTTATATGGTCATACATGAGGTAGTGGGTAGACTCTGGGCCTCTCCTTAAGTTTTCCTTTGACATACGAACACTTTGCTCTAATAACATGGCATTGGGTGATGGCCACCTCCCCAACACATTCACTGAAGACAAACCGGGTGCAAAAGCAAATGTGGAGAAGAAACAGATGGTGCCCAGCTCTAAAAGATATACATTAGCCTCTGAGGTCTTAAAAGCTTGAGGACAAACAAGTGGCCATCCAACAAAGCCCACGTGGAAGATGCATGCCAGACTGTGTGATCATGAGGTGCCAACAGGTACAGCTATCAGAAGTTCAAAAATAAATAACCTGATCCAGGAGAAGGAAAGGGGTCAAAGAGAATTGGACCTGCCCGCACAGAGGGGCCACAGGGAAAAGAAGATACATCCAGGGTTGAGTTTTCACCAAGGAAATATACGACACTTCTCTAGTTCTTTAATATCTTCCTCCCCACACTATCATGATCTGAGTCTTCCCTCTCACAAATCCTTCTAGACTGGTGTACATACATCGGTACAGATGAGAGCTTTCAATATGTGGAATTCAGGATAGACAGATCCATCAGAAACAATATTAGGAGTAATGATTCCAGGAGGATAAGGGAAGGAAGGGGGTGGTGGTTTGTAGATAGCAATGATGGTGGAATAACCCCCCTTGAGGGGGACCAATACCAGCAGTATTGTAGGTGAAGGGATAGAATGGGCGGTGAAGATATGTATAAATAAAATTCACAATATATACTGTATTAAGAGTTTGCAAGGGTGGCAGGATGGGGGAAGGAGAAATAGAGGAACTGATATCAAAGGGCTCAAGAAGAAAGATAATGTTTTGAAATTGTTGATGGTAACATTTGTACATGTCCACGTGAAATGATGGATGTAAGGACTGTTCTATGTAAAAGCCCCCAATAAAATAATCTATTAATTAAAAAAAATTAAAAGGGGTAATCTTTTACTGTGGGAAAGCTGAACTCTGTGTTGCTCACAATATTAAGCAGAATAAAACAGAAAAAGATGTTAGGATAAAGATTAAGGTAAAGATAAGATTTGCAGGCCCTGAAAGCTAGAAGTTCTTTCTCACCTCAACCATCTAATAAAAGAACAAAGGCCAAGTCTTTATCCTTAAGATCTTATACATCCTAAGATTTGAAAAGCATCCTTTATAAGACCAAGTTTGGTTATCTGCAAGATAATGCCCATTCCCAAGTACAATACGCACTTCAGAGACCTTTCACCTTTACCTACTGTGCTAGCTAGCTAGCTAATTTCATGCTAACTTGAAGAGATGTAAAAGTGTAGGGGTGATATTCAACCTGTCCATCAGGTCACAGCCTGATGGCCACTCCTCGTAGACTTGGCCTTCTCATAAGGAGGGCCCCAGGAACCTGCCCATTCCCTCTCTGTCTTTACCTTCCTGCTTGCTGACCCCTGATGGCCAGAGCCACCAACATTGGCTTCATAACTTTCCAGTGACTGGCCGGTGATCTTCCTGCATGCTGCACCATTGCATGTAGCTGTGTGAGTTGGAACAAGTACTTATGGACTAGTATTGGACTTATGGACTTAAGCTGGACTGGGCCGGGATGTTTTCCAGATACATAATGACTTCCTAATACAGCTCTTTCTTACATATATATGAGTGTCAGTGAATGTGTTTCTCTAATCTAGGGCCGCATGTGGCCTGTGGGTTGTAGTTTGAGGACCCCTACTAGTCAACCTGGCCTAACATACTATTTATAGTATGTTATTAGTATGTTATATAGTATGTTATAGTATGTTAACATATTATTTGGGCCATAGGATGTACTTGACCATAAGATACACCAAGATTTTAAAGCAGTAAAACAAGAAGAAAAAAAACCCATTCTGAACCAAATAGTGCCAGTATTCTAAAATGTTCTGGGGTACCACACCTTCAGACCAGAAGATGCACCCTCTTCCCACTCCCACCCCCCATACTTTCCCCAATGGTATCTACCTGTTTTTATGAGAAGATACTAGGATAAAAGTACCCAATGAAATCTATGATCCTGAGAAATCGACTCTTATTTAAACACAAACTCCTTTATATGGATAAAGCTTAGAGAGTGACGGGTTCGCAAGTAAAGTTCTAAAAATTAAAAAAAAAAAGTATGGAATCTGAACCAATCAATTCGCAGGGGAAATTTTGCAAAACAAAATGTTCGATGGATATTTGGGGACTAAGTGGCAACACAGGGTGAGAACTGTGAGTGGCTTTCGGAAATAGTTTCATGTATCTTTCCCAAGTCTAGAAGCCACCAGAAAATAACACCCGCAAATTCTGTAGACATACAACTCTCAGAAAATCCTCAATACTAAATCACGTCTGCCAGTTGAGCTTCGAGATCCCTGGGTGGTGCCTAGGGTTAAGCGTTTGACCATTACCCAGAAGGCTGGCACCTAGCGGCACTGCAGAGGTATCCAGGGGCCACCTGGACAATCCTACAGAGTCTTGAAGATCTTAGGGAGGGAGCAGTTCTGTTCTATCAATGCGCTACCTGAAGTCAGAGTCAACTCAATGGCAGATAACAACCAACAACTGTCTACTCATACTTTTAGATTATTTGTAATTTTTTTCTATTCTATTCCCATCACCAGAAGCCTGATGGCCTTTCAAGTGCTTAACAAGGAAATATAGATGGACATGTGACTTTGGGCCCATGAGTTCTTTTCTGTGTCCATTTCCCTCTCTTATCACAATCCATACATTCATCCAGTGTCTCAAGCACCTTTTCACATATGCCATCATCATCAAAGCATTCTCTTCCCACTTGAGCCCCGGATATCAGCTCCCCGTTTCTCCCCCTCCCTGCGCCACCTACCCTCCCTCCCTCATGGACCTTTGATAAGTTATAGATTATTATTTCCATATCTTACATTGGCCCCTGTCACACTCCCCCCACTTTTCCATTATTCATCCCCCTGGGAGGGGCTTCTAGCCTAAAGTGACCAGATGTCCCACGTTTTAAAAATTTAACAACGTCCCCTGGCATTTAAAAATTAAAACAAACATATCACAATATTATTTTTTCATTCTATGAAAATTTTTGTTGCTCCATATAGCTTCAAATTTTTAATCAAGAACTCCCCCCCACCCCTGTCAATGGTGTCCTGCTTAAAATCTGGTCACTTTATTCTAGACTGATCCTTGTGATCCATTCCTCCTTGCTCCCCCCACGCTCCCCTAATCCTCCTGGTATCTCTACTCTCCTTGTTGGCTCTGTGTCCCTCTATTTCTAAGAACAGATTTGCGGTGATAAAATTCATATACTAGACAAGCCACTTATTGAATGTGTAGGCCTCGATGGCTTTCAGACACTCCGACAGTTGCATGGTCATGATTAAAATAAATTTTGTTTGTTGGGGGGGGGGGGCATCACTGCCTTCTGGTGGGAGTGGAAGGCCCAGCCTTGCTCCTGGAGAGCTGCTGCTGGATTTGAGCCGCCAGCCCAGTGGGCTGCAGTCCCCCACACAACCACTACGCCACTGGGGCTCAGCCCTAAAATAGATTTTTAGAGCATTTCCATTACCCTCTAAAAAGACATCTCCTTTGCATTAGCAGTCCTTTCCACCTGGGCAAACCACAAATCTACTTGCTGGGGCCACAGATTCGCCCCACCTGGACATTTCGGATGCGTAAGCAGGCAGCAGGCAGGCTTTGGTGAACTGTCCAACTGCTCTGAACATACCCAAACCCATAGTGAGTCAATGTGCCCGAAGACCCTGGGCCACCTCTGAGCAAGTGGAGTGTCAGTGGAGGAACTCTCTCTAGTCTGATGTCTAGACATCTAGACATGACCGACAGGGTTAGGGAGAACCAGTGAGCCCCGCTTCTCAGGAAGCCCCTAAATTTGGGGGCATCTTTGCTGGGAAGTTGGTTGGGGGTGGCCGCAAAATGCATTGCTGTGGCAGTCATGTACTTCTGTGTCAATTTCATGATTGGGACTATAGAGGAGGAGACTAGCCTGTCAATCTGGAGATAGCCAATGAGACCTCTGTGTGGGCATGGCTTTCTCCTGAGAATGCTGGGAAGTCTCGTGAAATCTCCCTCATGGAGATGAGAGACCATCTTCTCACTTGTTGAGAGATACTCGACTGATAAGACAAGATGGCAGCATCCAAGGAACCAGAAGAGCCGGAGGAGAAGCCAGAGGCCTTACGCAGATGGAATTAAACCTCTGAAGCTGGAGGAGCCACAGAGGGCTGGAGGACCCCTGCCAGTGCTGAGATGCTCCTACCACCAATGGATACTGCTGATGGACCCTGAGCCCTGGAAATGAGGAGTCAGAACCAGGAAGCTTCTACTGCTGCTGGACACACAAGACTCTGCACCCACTGGCCTGTGATTGTCCTGGTGTCATTGCACATATTTCGTGAGTTGGAAGGAGACTTTACAGACTGGTATTGGACACATGGGCTAATAGCGGACTTAGGACCTTGGACTGGACTGGGTTGGGGTGCTTTCTCAATGTTCCATTGCTCTTGTATATAAACCTTTCCTTATATCCATATGTGAGTTTATGAATTTGTTTCTCTAGTCTACCAGGACTAACACAATTGCCTATTAAAAATTCAACTTCTAGGGGTGATAAGAATATGCCAGTTTCCCTCATTTTTTTGTTTCAGTTTTATTTTGCTTGTTTGTTTATTGCTTGACTTTGCTGCCACGAGGAGAGAAAACTTGTTTTTCTCTTGGAGCCTCGGAGGGGACAGACTGGTCTCAAACCTCACCAGCTGGGTTTCTGGCTCTAGGGCTGAGGGAACCCACACTGGAAACAGAGGAAGATACTGAGGGATGGACCCACTGTCCCATGGTCTTCTGACATTTGCCATTGGAAATTTATCATCCTTTTCCCTGAAGAAAAGGATGAAAGGCATCCGCCCTCCCCAAGTCCTTATGGAAGATGTTTATTTCCTCGGTGGGAGGTCCAGGCTTAGGGAGCCTCCCCTGGAAGAGTGGTGGGGGTGGGGGTGGGATGTAAAGGTCAGAGTAATTAGCTCATTCTTGCCGCCTGACTTTTTATACCGCTCATAAAACTGTCGCTCTATAGTGTCCCTTCCTTCCCCCTACACATAGTTTCGCAGAAGAAAACAAGGAAGCCTTTCTCCAGGGTCATTCTCTCAAAGGGCTTAGGCAGCCTTGTGTCCACCCTGTGTCTTTTGGACTTTGGTAAGACTTCTCATCACCTGTTTAAAAAAAAAAACATGGTTGGAAAGGACCCCTTGGACGCCGTTCTGCCACTCTTCTCAGACTGGTTGACGCCACGCCAGTTTACAAGAGAACACACCGAGACTCAGTACGAGGACTTAAAGCACGGCCACCTACCCCAGGTGACTTAAAAGATTTCCAGCCGGGAGGGCATCAGAGTTCACTGTGCCCTCTTGTGACAGGTGAGGACACAGAGACCTACTTGGGATAAGTGACTGGCTGAAGATCATAGCCCTAGCCCATTAAAGATCCAAGTCTCACAATTTCCAGGAAAATGTCTTCGGTTTTCATTCCACGGAAGCACTGGACTGCCTTACTGAAGAGCTGGAAGCTAACCCGCTGCCCTGCTGACCAGTGCGGATGGCAATTCCATGCCTCGAGTCACCCAGCCCAGGAGACAGAAGGGGGTGGGGGGCTGGGGCGACTGCCCAGAGAAGGATGACATATCGGAGTGAGCACAGATGGTCCCCGTTTGACCCCATCCGAGTGTTAAAGACCTATACGCGGCCATTAGCATCATCATCAAGGATTTATTAAATGCCCACTGCGTTCAAAGTCCTGTGCTTGGTTCTTTGGGGGTGGGGGTGGGGTGAGGTGGGGGCGGATTGGATTTCAAAGAATAATCTGAGCTGTGATCCAGAGTGGGGGGGTGGGAGGGGCTTTCATGACAGCAAGACCCGGTGCAGTTGAATACTTATCAATAATGAAAGACCCTCTGTGCGCCGGCAGAGAGAACCCGGGAGAATAGCCACGGCGCTAGGGAAGACAGTGGCGCGGCAGCAACTTCACCAGAGTGCGTGACCCACCTCTTGGAGACCTACGCTCTGGGCCTGGGCCCCGGGCATGGAAACGAGAGCCCCCTCACAGAGGCAGCTCCGAGCTCACCCCAGCACAGCAGCACGGCGGGGCCGAGGACCAGGGACTGTCCGCTTTGGGCTGACCACCACAAGGCCAGGCCCAAAGCGGGTGCCGGGGTGGTACGTACGTGCAGGTGACCAGGAGCAGTTTGCGTTGGAGTCACTCCGGCACTCCTCTCACGAGAAGGGGCAGATACGAGCACTTGATGTGATGGATGAGTTACCAAGGAGATTTTTTCCCCCCCCAAAAGCCAAGCTGGAGGGGGGAGGGGGTTCTGCGCAGGTGCGTCTCTGCACCAGGTGGAGTTTCCTTCCCGCATCTCTTAGGACGAGGCTTATGGGTCTGAGAGGCGTGGATGATCCGCTGGAGGAACCCTAACAGATGGCCAGAAAAGATCCCAGACGGTACAAGTGCACAAGCGACAGTCATCGTGCGATGACCAAGAGACGGGAGCATCAGAGAGGGACTCTAGGGGCACCTCCAGCCCTGGATCTGTTCCGGACTCCAATCCCCAGCTCCAGCCCAGAACACGGCTTCCAGATGCCTGGCCTGGCCTGCCTTTCTCCCCGCGAAATGTACACAGCTCAGCTTCCCAGCCTCCACCCCCACCCCGAGGCCTCCTCCGCCCCCCGTGGGTCAGCAGCACCTCTGCTCTCAGGACCAGCCTCCTCTGGACTCTTGCCTTGTTCTTGGTCCTTCTCAGCCACGCTCACCCGACAGGTTGGCTTTTCTTCGGTCTTGGGAATTAGCACTTTGCTTCATGCTGGCGACAAGTGGCCTAGCTCGTGCCTCGGCTTCACTCCCCGGGTCAATCTCCTAGCTGCCAAATTTCCTCATCCAGGGGGTACGGTGGGGGGAGGGGGGGGTTGGGCAGTGGTGACTCAGTGGTAAAATTCTAGCGTTCCCATGAGGGGGATTCCATCTCCATTCCCACCAATGCTTCTTCTTAGGCTGCACACTCACTATCGGGGGCTGTGTGGCTGTGATGCTGAATACCTTCCGGGGGGGGGGTCCCAGATAAAGACGGGCTAGGGAGGAAGGCCAGGTCTACTCTCACCACCACCACCCTTCCCAAAAAATCACACAATGACAATCAGGTGGGCAACTAGTGCTTTGCAGCCCACCTGGGGATGCCACCAGACCAGGGAAGAGTCTTGTTCCAGGGCTGGGTCCAGGGCTGCCAAGCATTTCCGACTTGGTCACTAGCTGACAATAGAGAATTTCCTCCCTTCCTACTCTAGAAGGCATAAAAACAAACCCAAACCCATCATTGTGGGGTCCCTTCCCACACACAGTCATCCCACAGGCCCGGTAGGATGGCTCCCTTGGGAGCTTCAAGGAAGCAGACTGTCTCATTCTTCTCCCCCAGAGCAACTAAGGAGCAAACCTTCCAGGCTGGCCCAAGCTCTGAGCACTTAACACAAACTCAGGGATCTTTAAAAAAATGCGGATCCCATCAGCTCCGTATTGCTTACATAATCTGTTGTCAATTTGAGACTTCAGAGTGAAAGGGGGGTGGATGGAGTTTAGACTTTCAATCAGGTCGCAGCTTGATGACCTCATTTGGAGACGTGAAGGAAATAAACAGCTCTCGAGGTGGGACACAGGCTGACTCCCTGGGAGACATTACAGCTGACAAGACACATGGAGCTATGCTAGAACCCTGAACTGGAGGAACCATGTGGAGACTCCTGCCAGTGCTGAGATGCTTCCACTGCCACTGGATCCCCAAGACTTCCCATCTACTGGCCTTTGATCTTTCTGCATTTGGCATTATTGCATGACTGCATGCATCTAAAGGGGGATATATGGGCTAGTACTGACATATGGGCTAATATATGGACTTGATCTGGACTAGGCTGGGATGTTTTCTCAATATGTAGTTGCTCTTGCCTATAAAGCTCTTATATACACGAGTCTCCTTGGATTTGTTCCTCTAGTCTACCTAGACGAACACAAGATCATTCCCCTCTGCAAAACCTGCAGAAACTTGTAGACATCCACCAAGGTCTTGCATGCTTTCCATCTGTCTTTTCCCGTGGTCCCTCGGTAGTGTGCAGCATCTCACCACACCCCACAGGGGTCAATTTCCCGCCCTTCCACCAATTCTCTTCCTCTCCCTGCTTTGGCACCAAAGGTCCACTTCTCTTGGCATGCCTCGCTCAATGCTCTGCTCTCCTTCCTACAGAAACACCTCTCAGGTACCTGCTGTGTGTCAGGGGCGGTTCTAAATGGTGGTCAATGGAAGAGTCCACGAGACATAGTTCCTCCCCTCAATGTGCACACTCCATGGGAGGGTGTCAGCAGGATCCTGGTGTGTTAGTCCAGGTTGACCAGAGAAACTAATTCATAGGCACTCATAGGTGCAGAGGAAAAAGTTTTACATACAAGAGCAATAGTATATGAAGGAAACATCCCAGCCCTGTCCAGATCAAGTGCATGAATCCAATATTAACAGATATGTACGATACCGGTCTACAAAGTCCTCATAAGACGCACAAAATATATGTAATGATGCCAAATGCTGGAAGATCACAGGCCAGTGGGTGGAACGTCTTGTGGATCCAGTGATGGTGGAAGCATCTTAGCACTGGGGTGGGTCTCCACGAGGCTTCCTGTAGCATAGCTCCTTGTGTCTTGTCAGCAGGAATACCAAGCAGTGAGTGTGCATGTCCCACCTCCAGTGACCTATTTATCTTCTGAACTCCTCCAAATGCGGTCATCGAGCTGTGACCTGACTGACAGGCTACCCTCCCACTCCTTCATTCTAAATAATCTCTAGTTGGCACCAGATTATATAACTACCACACCTGGAAAACACGGAATGCAAACCTCCTGAAAATTGTTCCTCAGCTTTTTGAAGGTCCCTCCTATTTTTGAAATCACCATCAGAAAACCCTTGGCAGGTTTTAAATTATTCTAGGAATACTGGTCCATCTGCCTCCACCCAAAGCTTTGTATATGCTGAGGGTCTAGAGGCACCTTATTTATAAATGTGAGAGAAAGTGGGTCGGCAGAAGTCTAAGGCATTCGCTCTTTCTAACAATCAATTCTTTTAAAATTAGAATTCTTGGTTGGGAGGGTGATGAGGGAAATGCATCAGATGTGAATCATGAAGGATTCTAATTCAGGAGACCCAGGAGGGGAAACCAAACCTGATATTATCCTCGGCAAGGAGCGGGAGGGTGCAGTTTCAATAAGCTGCTAGACTTAGGTTATCCAGGTTCATTTCCATCCTGCACTGCACAATGCTTCTTGGTTCCTGGAGAACAACCTTCTTGGGTGGCCTCAGAAACCTTTATGAACTCTCTCTCTGACTTTGAGGCCCAGAAGTCCAGGGAACTCAGAGGAAGGAGTTACTTCTTTGAATCTTAAATATCAGTATGTCGGGCTGAGCCCCGGTGGTGTAAGTGGTTGAGTGCAGGACTGCAGCTCGTGGGCTTGGCGGTTCAAATCCAGCAGCGACGCTCAGGAGCAGCACTGGGTAGCTCCCACGACCACCAGAGGTAGTGATGCATGCTCCCCCCCCCAAAAAAAAATCAGTATGTCTGTGTAAATCTCATTCACCTCTAACTCAGAATATGGTTACAATTGGTAGTTTTGGGATTTTTTAAAAGTAAATTCCTCCTGCCTTCCCCTTTTAAAAATATTTTATTGAGTCTTTGGTTAAAGTTCACCTAGTGTGACAGCTGAAGGGGCGGAGTCTAGCCTGTCCATCAGTTCATAGACAATGAGGCCTCTCTGTGGGCATGGGCTTCTCCTGAGGATTCTAGGAACTCCTGGCTTCCTCCCTGGAGACGGGACACACTCTCCCTGAGACCTGGACCTAGGGGATAAATGTGGAGACCAGCACCAGGGCTGAGATGCCTCCACCGCCACTGGATCCACAACTGGCCCATGATCTTCCTAATTCAGCATCATTGGATGTGCTGTATTGGGTCAAAAGAGGAATCTATGAGCTACTATCAGTCCTATGGGCTAATATTGGACATATGGCCTAGGAAGTCTGTACTATAACGGGGTATACAATATACAATTGCTCTTTGATATAAAGTTCACTCTGACTCACATATGAGTGCCCCTGAATTTGTTTCTCTAGTCAACCCGATGTAACACACATAGCATATGATTTTTCCATCTAACAAGTTCTAGAAACAGTGCTTGGTGACACTGTGTCAACATTCTGAGTCATTCCATCAATCCAGCTCTTTGCTGCACCTCTAAGCCACCCCCACCCCCACCCCCACTCTGGCTTCATCCTGGATGTTCTCATCTCTGCTTTAGAGTATATACTGAAGAATGGCATACATATAGATT